>ML280309.1:1553-18697 GCA_005239495.1 Nicotiana undulata
AAAATAATTTTGTTTTACGTATAACACAAAATAATAACTATTAAAAGTATTGGTTATTTTTTAAAGAAATAATAAATGGCTTCTCTATTAAAGTATTTATATCTAAACACTTAAACCAAATAATGAAAAGAAACAAAAAATGAAAAAGAAATATAAAATTATTAGTGTAGGGGTTTGAACCCTATAACTTCAAGGACAAAATCATTTTCACATCTAACCTTCAACCAGTGGGCCGCCCAACCTTTTAGTTCTTTTAGTGTATAACGTCGTAAATAAGGGCACTATACCTTATTACCGTTAAGGTATAGCGCCCAGTTTTTTAGCGCTATATATATTTTGGTACTCTTTTTTTCTCACCTATAAGTTTTACATGTCCAAAAGAACCACGTTTTGGTTCCCGACTCTTACTTATTTTGAACATGAGAGTAACTGTGAGGGAGTAAACACTGTTTATGTAATTGTAAGGCATGACGTCATTCCTTTTATCTCACCTTTGTCTCTTGAGCTTGTTGGCGGACTAAAAGCACCGTGTTAACATCCACGTCATCAGCAAAGACCTCCTGAGACTTGACTGCTTACCGTTGCCACATCACCAATTTCCCACGTGACAAAACCAGTTCAATCCCGTGTACAAACTGTGTTATATATATGAGCTGGCTTTTCCCCTTCCCCTTCCCCTTATATAAATAACTGTTAACCTTTGACTCTCCTAGTATTTCAAAATCTCCAAAAACCACCTGAAAGATCAAAGTCGAATAATTTCCATTTTTAGTCATGCAGTGGTCAACCAATATTATAGTTAAAGAAGAAGTAACTTACGACAACCACCGCCACCACCTTCCTCCGCCACGCCTCACCGCCGAGCAAGAGTTTTCCGTCATGGTTGCAGCCTTAAAGAATGTCATAACAGGAAACACCACCCCAATTCATGTAAACACAGAGCTCAATTCCTTTGGATGTTTTCAAAATGTTATCTCCACACCCTCGTTTTCATCTAGTTTTGAACCTCCTCTCTTACGCGTTATTGATGAACCAGAGCCTTGCAACTTCTGCGGGATCAAAGGATGTTTGGGCTGTGACTACTTCGGAGCCACAACTACAACTGATAATAATAAGAACAAGAAGAAGATCAGTGTTGTCAAGAAGAAGAAGAAAAATAATTACAGAGGAGTGAGACAGAGGCCATGGGGAAAATGGGCTGCTGAGATTAGAGATCCAAGGAAAGCTGCTAGAGTATGGCTTGGAACTTTCCTTACAGCAGAAGAAGCTGCTAGAGCTTATGATAGAGCAGCAATTGAGTTTAGGGGTCCAAGAGCTAAGCTTAATTTCTCATTTTCTGATTACACATTAATTCAAGAACAGACTACTCCATCTTCTTCACTGTCGTCTGAGCAAGGAAATGCTGATGTGGAAATGGGAATCAGCAAATTAGACAATGATTTCTGGGATCAGTTAATGGGTGATAGTGAGACTCAGCGTTGGTTGACAATTA
This sequence comes from Nicotiana undulata, assembly GCA_005239495.1. Classification (NCBI taxonomy): domain Eukaryota; kingdom Viridiplantae; phylum Streptophyta; class Magnoliopsida; order Solanales; family Solanaceae; genus Nicotiana; species Nicotiana undulata. Next base: position 3,046 of record ML280309.1, read on the forward strand.
TGGATTTCAGCGGCGGCTCTTCTGATTTTGCTGCTGCGAATGCTCTTAGCTTATAAGTTTAGATATATTTATGATGGTTAGTACCAAGGCCTCTATCAATTGAGTGTAATTATGCAATAGGCGCAACATTAGATTTTCATTAGTTATGCAAAATATAGGAAAAAATAGTAGTATTAGTAAGCTCCTATGCCTTTATTTTAGTCAAATATGGGCCTTGTAACGGGGAAATGCTTCAATTTTACAAGGTAGTAGTTTATGTACATTTTGTATTATAAACATCAATGGTATATTTGTTGAATAAAATGCAAAAACACAAAGGTGATTATCTCAGAAGTTTCTATTTTTGGTACATTAGTAGTTTATCTATTTAGAAGCTTGGTGCTGGAGAGGATCTGAAAAAGGAACAAAGGAAACGAGGAATCACAGTTAATGTCGACTGAAAAAGCCGCGAGCATAATTAAGTAGGCAACTGAGACCACATTTGAAAACTAAAATCATGTCCGCTTTGTAAACAACTGTCCTCACGTGGGGAATTCATCTGGAGTAAGGCTGTAATTTGGGTCGGGCACGGGCCTAAATGGGCTAAACGGGCCGGGCCATACGGTCTCGGGCTCTGGCGAGTTGGGCTCAAGCGGTCCCGGGCTTAGCGGTTCTAGAGGGTGGAACCGGCCCACTGTGGGCCTAAGCCCACATGAGCCCGGGCTAAATGGGTCAGGCTCAGGGGCCTAAACGGGCCTAAGTGTTTCGGGCTATTTTTTTTTTTTATCTAAGGCAATTTTTTGTAAATTATATTATATAATTGTGACTTAAATCTTCTAATTCAAATTTAAGCACAAAAATATTGTAAAAAAATATTCAAGGAAATGCCTTATAATTTTTATTATTACGACATTAAAAAAAATGGCAATATCTTTCTTAGTCTTTCTCCCCAATAGAATGAGCACAACAAGGTGCTAATACCACCATTAAAAGAAAAAAATAATAATGAAGATGTGCCAAAATACAAGTTACATATTATCTCTAGCAAATTTCATAAATCCTTTAAGGTTCGGAGGAATTTCCGTTGGTGGTGGCGGAAAAGAAACTTGTTCATCACCGTTTCCGGGCGAAGTAGCATCCCCCACAAGTTCCGCTAGCATTTCTTCATAAGCTTCGTCTATCTCCGGTTGTGATTCAGCAAGTCCAAAATTTCTTCTTTCCGAACGAATCCAATCTCTGAAGAGTACTGATTTTTCCAAGCTCTCCCTCATAGACGCTCTATGATCACCGATTTGAAGTCTCGCTTGACTGAAAGCGCTCTCCGATGCCACTGTTGAATCTTGAATACTTAAAATATCTCGAGTCATCCTTGAAAGAACCAGATAGTGTTTTTCTTTGTCCTTCCACCATTATAAAACATTAAAGGTGTCGTCGGGATTCTCTGATTCAAGTCCCTGCGACAAATAAACTTGAAGCTCATTTAGTTGTGAACTATCACCAATATTATCACCTTGAGAACCCCTGAACCCCGTCCAAGAATTAAGTGTTTTTAGTCCCGCAGTTCTTTTAGATGATTGCGAACTAGACGAAGTAGGAGTTGGAACATTTGGTCTAGCATGATCTAAGGCAAGTTGATAAGCATTATAAAGTGTTTGAGCATTTATTTTAATTGAAGCTTTAGCATCTGCAAGTGTAGCAAATTCCTCATCTGAAAGTGATAAAGCCTTATAAATTTGAGTATACCAAAAGTGAGGACCTCCTAATTTCATGGTAGGATTTAACATGGCAGCAACACCATAAAGAGGGGGATAGGGAAAACAATATTTTTTAAACTTATCTTTCATTTCCTCAATAGCGCGTTGGTAAATTACGTCACCCTCTGAAAAGTGAGTAAACAACTTTGCAAGTTCTGCAATATAAACTAAACAGTTAGAAATAGTAGCAAAATATTGCCCAGATAATTCATTTGTAGCAACATGAAATTGTTCTGAAAATTCTAGAAGAATTTTAACATTAGTCCAATCTTGATTTGTAAGGTGCTCATCATCATCATCATCATCACTACCAACACGAGCATTAAACGTTGATTTTATTGGGTTTCTATATTCCTATGCAACAACTAAACTTTCATACATGTAATTCCATCTAGTCGGACAAGGTTTAGGAACCTTTCTTTCTCTAAGGCCAAATTCATCACATTTTTAAAATATTCTCTAAGTCTACTTCTACGGATTGAATAAAAAAGTCAATGAAGAGCCATTTTAACCTTTTCAATTTAAACATTTAAAATTTTCATACCATCACCGACGATTAAATGGTAAATATGACAAATACATCTAATATGGAAAATATTACTAAATGGAGGATTTAGTGTAGTTGTAAGCAAGCCTATAGTATTAGTGTTACTAGAAGCATTATCCATTGAAACTGCCATTATTTTATCTCTAATGCAAAAATATCTACAAATATCTGCAACTGTGTTAGCAATAAACTTACCTGTGTGACGTGAATTAATTATTCTATAAGCAATAACTTGCATTATCCATTCCTCATCAATCCAATGCGTGGTAACAGTAAGATAATCACAGTCATTACCACTTCTACCAATATCAGTAGTAATAGAAACGTGACAATCTATATGAGTAAATAAATAGCGCAAATATTGTTCATATTCATGTTTATATTTATAAATATCGCTCTTTACGGTTGTGCGAGGCCATCCTTTATAAGTAGGATTAAAAACTCTTATAATATAATGCACAAAGTGAGGGGTTAGAGGGAAAACTATAGGGTAAGCACACAACAGTAACCATTTTTGCCAATTCTTCACGATCTTTATTTGGATCGTAATATAAAATGCCACCGGTAACAGTGTTAATTCCCGGTTGAACTAGATTTGACCCGGTATTAGGGTTAACCTGAGTACCTACACTTGTCCCTTCTTGCCTAGCTTTCATTTGAAGAAATCTAGTTTTATCTTTAGGGTGTGTCTTTATGTGTCTAGTCAAACTACCCGTACTGCTACGGTCTCCAGTAAATTTATGAGCCATCAAAGTCCCACAAGTTTTACACTTAGCCTTATTTTGATCTCTTAGTTGAGTAAAAAAGTGCCAAACAAGAGATGTTTCGCNCGGGGCATCATTTGGATTATTATCAGCTTGGTTAACAATAGGACTAGTAGGTGTATCATCTAAATCCGCTTGCGTTTCATCTAAATCATCATTTTCATCGATGGTTGGATTACCATAAAGAGCATTCATCATTTAATTGTTGTCCTGGTGCAATATCATGGTAAATTTGACTATCGGTAAATTGAAAACAGGGGTTATCACTATCAAGAATAACAAGTGGAGAAGGACGTGTAACAGGTCTGGGTCGGGGAGCCGGGGGAGGAGTAGTAGCTTGACTACTAGATTCACCAATTTTAGATTTTCCCTTATCACCAAATATTTTTTTCAAAGAAAATGCCATATTAATTATAATTATACAAACTAAAACAAACAAAACTATAATATTAAAACTTAAGAGTTGGAACGAGTTTACCGAATTGACAACTTCTTGAAAATTGTATATCGTTGAAGACTTGAATACTTCAATTCACCAATTTCATAATTTTTCACAAATTACAATAATAAAGTAAGCAATTATAGAAGCAAATTAGAGAAAGATTGAGAGAGATTTTGTGAGTAAAAATGAAAGAATAAAGGAGTATTTATAGTTGAGAATAGGGAAAAGGTGTAATTATAAAAAGTTTGGGGTTAAAACAAAGTTTGGGGACCAAATGACTATTTTTTTAAAAGCCAAACGGCTAAATTGGCAGGCCAACGACTAGTTTTTAAACTTCTAACCGTTGGCCAATTTTTTTTTTGTTGAAAAATAGTCGTTGGACCCGTTAGGCCCGGTTGAATCGACCCAGGCCCGCCAGCCGGTCCCGGGCTAAACGGTCCCGAGCTCACAATTCTTCCATGCAAGACCGGCCCATATGGGCTGCTAGGACCCCCTACGCCCGAACCACCACGGCCAGCCCGTTTAGCCCAAAGTTCATGTGAGCTCGCGAGCGTGGACCCGTCTCGAACTGGGCCCGGATCACTTACTTGATATTTAAAAAGTGACAACGGATAAGCAAGAAAAGGTGTGCGTGTGATGGTAATGCACATGAGTAGGACGAAACGAGGGAGTCTATTGTTATTGTTGAGGGGCATAACACGTGCGGATTTGATACTTGGTATGTATGCTCTGCTGGCTAGGACACGTAGTTAACCTCTGTTCCCTTGCTGCCACATATTTGACTCTTAAAAGTTAAGATGGCAAAATGCTTAAAAAATTATTTATTTATTTATTCATTATCTATCAAAAATAGATTGAATAATAAATTATTTAAAAACAGATTGAATATAAATAAAGAATTATATTATTCATTTAATAAAATTAAATGATAATTAATGTGTTTAACTTTTATATTTGTAAAGCTTCAAATTGAAATTTCTCAAAATAAAGAATTCCCTCATAAGTGATCATATTTAAGAAGTCATGAATAATATGAATATTCATATTATCCGCCGAATAAAATCGTTTTTGTCCGTCTCAAATACGAGATAAATCGAATAATTTATCCGTGTTTTTAAAATATTTATATTGACTCGCCCATATTCGATCCGATCCGCTCGTTTGTCACCCCTGCTCAAAAGATTCCTGGAAGAATTAGTTGGGTCGACCCTACCGAGTCTTAATTGACAAAATAAACCCTATTTTGTTTTTCCTTTATTTCAGCCTATGAAAAATGATAAATGGAGTTTAAAGTGCTGTCGGAGACTTTTTTGTATATTTAAAAACTTTAGGGGCTCACTTAAAACTCAGGAAACATTTTCGGTTGTCGATTGATCAAAGCTCCTTCACCTTCCCCAACTTCCAAACTGTGCTATTCTTCGGGAGTTCATTTGGTTGGAATACTATTTATATCGGTATAAATTATAGGGATTAATTATATTAAGATTGTTAATTATTTATTGTTAGATATGTTGTATTAAGAAAAAAATATAAGTTATATCGGTATTAATTACCCCACCTTCTATAAAAGGTATAAGTTATCCCAATATTAAAATTAACACCAACATTACTTATACGTAATTTGCTAACCAAACAAGATAACCAAACAAGATATTAAGGTGGTATTAAACTTTTATACCAGCCTTATACCTTCTAATACGCTTTTAAGGTACAAAGGGCGGTCGCGATACTTCAAGGAAATTTCTCAAGTGAAAAAGAAGAAGATAAAGTTGTTCCTTCATTGGTTATTTTTATATTTTCTTACGTTGGATTGCGAATCTTGATTGCTTAAATATCGTAAGGAATTTATTCTTTCCTATCCTCCTTACCCTAAGCATCAGAATGTCTATTTCGGCCTTCTTTATGGCCACTAATAAGTTAGTCTCTGACCCTCATTCAAGTTTTAAGTCTTCAAAAAAAAATGTCCAATTTGAGCTTTCTTGATCTCCAATACAACCTCTCAAAGAGAAAATTTCTGAGGAAGCCAACTAGGATGTTATCCAGAATAAACTCAAGATTGTTGCCAGTATATCAACCAAGTTTGGATGAGCTAAAACGAGTGTTTGATAAATTTGATACTAACAAAGATGGCAAGATTTCACCAGGGGAGTACAAGGGCATATTAAGAGCCATGGGAAAGAAAAACCTCCTCACAAAAGAAGTAGATAAGATATTCGACGTAGCAGATGCAGATGGTGACGGATTTATAGATTTCAAGGAGTTTGTACAAGTGCAGAAGAAAGGAGGTGGAGTTAAAACAATAGATTTGCAGAGTGCATTTCATACGTTTGACAAGGATGGTGATGGTAAGATCAGTGTGCAAGAAGTTTATGAGTTGCAGCAGAGGCTCGGGGAACTATGCAGCCTCCATGATTGCAGGAATATGGTTAGGGCTGTAGATGCTAATGGGGATGGTGTGATTGATTTGGAAGAGTTCATGACCATGATGACTCGTACCATGACACTTTATTAGAAGCTTTCTACTGCAAGAAAATGGTCTTTAGCAACCAAAATAAATAAATCTGGAACTGGTTCTTCCTATAGCTCATATTTACACTCACACTAATCATATCTACTTATCTTTTCCTTGCATATATATAATGTATGTGCATGTCTTGCTGCAAACTTTTGCCTCTCTGGCATTAGTCATGACTAGTTATATGACAAAAGAAAACATTTAGTTCGTAGGTTTTGAATCTTGTTGTTGCTCCATGTAACAACCTGACCCAACGTTTTGAGCTTTAGCTGCAATGACACGGCCAGTCGTTTTGTGTATTTGAATCTCGTTCCCCTATTTCGTGCTTTCCGTAAGTGTGTTTGTACCTTTATAACTTGCGGGGTGGTTAGTTTGCGTCAAGAATGTTTGAGAGTGTATTGAGACACTTTGTCTCATTTTTTGAAGCTTAAGCTGTAAGAATTGACCAACGTTTGACTTTTGTAGAAACAACCTCAAATTGGTGTTTTAATGGTTCCAATAGGTTCGAATGATAATTTTGGACTTAGGCATATGTTCTAAATTGAATTTGGAGGTCCCTAGGGTGTTTTGGCTCTATTTGCCGAAAGTTGGCAAGTTATAAGATTGGAGAGTATAAAGGTTTGACCGAGAGTTGACTTTGATGATATCGGAGTCGTATTGTTATTCTAAAACTTAGTATAGGTTCGTTATGTCATTTGTGACTTGTATGCAATGTTTGGTTTTGATTCCGGATTGGTTAAAGCTTGAATCAGACGCTTGGGTGCAAGTTAGAATTTCTTAATTTAAAGAGAGTGATTTTGATCGTCGGTTCTTAGTTTGATGTTATTACTAGTGGTTTGAGCTTTTGGTAAAGTTAGGATAAGGTATTGGGACTTGTTAGTATGACTGGATGGGGTCCCGGGGGCTCGGGCATGACTCAGAGTGGTTTTCGAACCATTTCCCCTCGTTTTTGGATTTCCGGTTTCTAGTGTATGTGGCTTCTTCGCGATCGCGGGAGAGAGGCTCGCGGTCGCATAGTATAGGAGATGGAAGGCAGTGATTTAACCCTCACATTCACGGGAGTGGGATAGCGTTCGCGGTTGGGCCTCCACGTTCGCATATTGGGGGACAGCACCTGGGAAAATTTTCTTTCGTGATCGCGATGTAGGTCCCGCGATTGCAATGTATACCTGGGCAGAATATTTAAGTTGAGATTTTGAGAATTTTACCCACTTTATCATATTTTGAGCCCTAGATTTCGAGAGTGAGAGATTTTGAAGGGAAAATTTACTACATCATTGAAGGTAAGCAATTTACACTTAGATTTTACTTTCTATCATGTGTTTTCATGGATTTGTACACAAAGTGAAATTTGGGAGATTTTAACAAAACATTTGAAAAGTGAATGATTGAGATTTGAACCCTAATTTGAAGTCGATTTTGGATGAAACTTGTATATGTGAACTCTTATTGGAATGGGTGTTCGGAATTTGTTAGTTTTGTCTGGTTTCGAGAAGCGGACACAAATTCACTTTTTAGTTGACTTTGTGTATTTGATAATATATTTAATCTTTATTGCTTGGGTTCGGTTTCTATGGATTTATTTGACATCATTGTCTAGATTCGAGCCATTTGGATTTGGATATTTAGGATTTGAAATTTTTGGAGATTTTTAGCTTACTGGGTGGAGGTAAGTCTCTTGGTTAACCTTGTTAAGAGGGAAACCTCAAGGATTTGACTTGATTTCTATGTGTTTAAGGTATTGGGGGTGGTGTATATACATGGTGGCAAACATATATGCATTTACTGAGTTTATAAAATGACCGAGGTAGAATTAAAATATTGTATGCCTTGTTTTGACTATGTGCTCATTTGATTCATGATTTGGTTGGCTTATGCGACTACCTTTTCCCTCTTATTTATGTAAGAAATTATGTTTTGGTTTATGATTAATTACAAAAGCGTAGGAACTTATCCTTGATATGTTGAATTGTTTAAATTGTTCGTAGTCATATAGAAATTTTACGATCACATATTCGTATTAGTTTTATTAAGTCCTTGTGCACATTCTATCTAAAATTCTTGAACATATGCATACATTTTGAATAAGGTTACTTTATTTGGACTGAGAATTTTAGCACGAAAGGTAAAGTGTAACGATGTAGTACAATTATGGCACACAAGACACGATGGTCGGATATTTGATAAAGAGTGATGTTATTAATCTTCTCGTTGCGCTTGGATTTGAATTCGTCCCTCCGGAGTCATGTGATGTAACGACCCGACCGTTTGTTTTGTGTTATGGGACCCCGTTCCCCTAAATGAGACTTCCCATAGTTTCTTTTATTGATTTATGACTTGCGGAGACGGGTGGTTTGGGATTTGGAGGAGTTTGGAATGGTATAGGAACACTTGGTTCTTTAAGGTTGGCCTTAAAGGCCAAGTTTGACTTCGGTCAATATTTTTAGTAAACGACCTCGGAATCGAGATTCGAAGGTACCGGTAGGTTCGTATGATGATTTCGGACTTGGCCGTATGTTCGGAACGGGTTTTGGATGACCAGGGAGCGTTTCAGCGTCAAATAGTGAAATAAGAATTTCCTTAAGTTCAAATTGAGGTTTGGAACGTGTTTTTGTGTTATCAAGGTCCAAACTGAATGTCGAGACCGGGAATAGTTCTGTTATGTCATTTATGACTTTCTTGCAAAATTTGGTGTCATTCCGAATAGTATAGGTAGGTTCGGCGTATTGAAAGCGAATTCAAGAACTTAAGGTTCTTAAGTTTGATCCAATAGGTTTTGGGGGTATGATTTTTAGATTTAGCATTGTTTTGGACATTCTGAAGGCTCGAGCGAGTCCGTATAATGATTTAAGACTTGTTGGTATATTTGGACGGGGTCTCGAGGTGGCCCGGATGCCATTCGGGCATCGAGCGAGGCAAAAATCAGCCCTAAATGAATATTGGTGCACCAGATCTGGTGCAACCGCACCTGCGGAGGGCTAGCCGCAGGTGCGAGACCGCTTCTGCGGTCCCAGCCTCGCAGGTGCGACCCCCAGGTGGTGTTGCCTATTTTCGCAGGTGCGGATCACTGTTCGCAGAAGCGGAGCCGCAGGTGCAGGCTCCGCTCCGCAAGTGCGAAACCAGGCCCCCTTCCCCTCCTCCGCATGTGCAAGATTTTTCTCGCGGATGCGAGACCGCAGGTGCGGTCCTCGAGTCACAAGTGCGAAAAACCTATAGGCAGTGAGGTTTTTTTAAATACGGGAATTCACCATTTTTGAACATTTTCTTCATCTTTGGGTGATTTTGAGGGCATGCAAAAGAGACAATCTACCTAGCTACTGTAAAAGTAATTCCTACCATAAATTTAGCTTAGTACTTAAATTCCTAGGTAGATTAACCCTTTAAATGGGTAGAAATCATGGGTTAGAGGAAAACCTAAATTTTTATGAAAATGAGAGAATTACCAACTAACTAGTTATGGAATCATACAAAAACTATATAATGTTGATCCTTAGGTTATGGGTGAGTGTTTCCTTCGAGAATTTTCGGAATCCGAGCATGTGGGCACGAGGGTGTATTTTGGGATTTTCAATTTAGGTCGGAATAATCATTTAAATAGAGGAATTTTATACTTTTGAGTATAGATTGATTTATTTATGCAATATTTGATTAGTTTCGAGTCCTTGGGAGACGAATTTGGAGTATCGGGTGCATTCTTGACCCGAGGAGTAGACTTGACACGAGGTAAGTCTCCTTTCTAACCCCGTAAGAGGGAATTGTCCCTTTAGGTGAAATAAACGATTTTGTGTGATTAATTGCGGGGGATACGTACGTACAATGTGACAAGAGACGGTGCATAGTGACTATTCTTGTTATGTACGGGTAGTTAGGTTCACACCTTGCCTTGTGAATTTCATAATTTAATATATGCCTTGTACTTCCTTCGCATGCAAATGTGTTTAATGAAGTCCTCTAAATAGGAGTTTTCAAACGAATCATTATTATTTCTTGAAAAAAAAAATTAACGAAAAATGCTATGTTTAGGGTGTGACCGCTTCGCAATATATATATTCCGCAAGCGGAGTGATTGTTTCCACTACTCTCATGGGAGCGGGCCGTACGCCATGACATGTTAATAGATGCATCTATGGTTCGCGTCGTTCGACCCTCCGGCAGTGCACATTTACTATCATGTTGTCCCAAACCGTAACTCCTGATATATATTGTGCGCATGCTGCTTATTTGATGTTATTCGTGACTTAAATTGTTAAATGACTTGAAATGATAGATTTGAAGTTTGCATGTTAGAGTTTCGACTCGAAGTAGATTTCGCTCCATGCTAGATATTCATTGTTCTATTATTCATGTGTACTTGTTACCCTCTTTAAGTTATACACATAATTACACTGTTTGGACCCTAGTAAGTGTCAAGTCGACCTTTCGTCACTACTTCTTCGAGATTAGACTGGATACTTACTGGGTATATATTACTCTTGCAGCGGATACGAGGCATGCCCCTGAGCCTATTGATTCAATTCCTAGCAAGTCCGCCCAGTTTTCAGGGGTTGTGATAGAAGGAGCCGTGGCACTTTCGGAAGGGGGAATCAGACTAGGTTGTCACTGTTCTAGAAGAGGAAGCTATTTTATTTACTCATGCTACACTCTGTACTTAATTGTACAGGTTCTGAGCAGGTGCATATGGGTATCAGTCCGGAGCTCGTCCCTGACTCGTACTTGGTTTAGACTTCGTGGTAAGTTGCTTTCCCTGACGACTTCCAGCAACACCTTGGAGTTTTCCTTCTTTTGATTGTATCTGTCTATATTTTTCCTCAGACTGTAGGGAAGACTTGTATTCTTTTGGATTCTCATTCTACTAGATGCCTGTAAACTTGTGACACTAGTTCCTAGCACACACGTAGTAGACATTATATTTTGGGTTGTAAATATTAAATTATGACTCATATGTTTGTTTCTGTTGAAATTTTCCTAAATTACTCGCCTTCAATTAACACCTTGAATTTAAATGAAGTAAGTGATGGAAAGGTGTTGCTAAATTTAAATGAAACCCATTAGTAAATTGGAACTGGCTTGCCTAACTACGGTGTTGGGCGCCATCGCGACCTGAGATAGTATTTTGGGTCGTGACAGGTGATTACCCATGTTACGTTGGACCCTATGAGCGTGGTCAGTACATGGATTTCGTACTGGGTCGATTCATGGACTTTGTATCAGGTTATCATGATAAATGGGTCTTATACCTGCTGCACCTTATTTTGTATAGGTCGAAACAAAATACAACTTGTGGTTACCCTGAAGTTGATAAAAGAAGATTTTCCACCTAATATTTAAAGGTATACTAGGGTACCTATAAATCTATAAATATCATTATCTTAAAGGTCTACTAAACCAGTGAGAACGCGGGTAAGGGTTCTAGTTATTCTAAGGGGAAGATATTAGGCATCTATTAAAACCTACCTGAGGTAATTCCTTAAACTTAGGATAGGTGCGGGGAGAGAATTGTTTATGTCCTAGTGGTTCGTTGATTAAAATTACTAAACGTGTCTATGTGAAAGTCTTGTATAGGTGAGGAAAAGATTTTGATCCATTTGTGTTTGAGAAAAAGATTTGTACCTTTAGAGATATAACAACCTGATCGGTCATTTTGAGCATTTGTATTTTTTCGGTGGTTTGAGGTCTTGATTAGCTTCATATGACGTATTATTGTTAGATCCAAGTTTCAATGATGAAAAATAACACATCTTTGTTTGTAGGTCCATTACAGAAGCAAAGAAGAACTAGAGCAAGACTATCAACGATATACGAAGAAAGACGAGAAAGGAAGGAGTAAAAAGAAAAGAAGGAAAAGATCTGCGAAGATCTGACAACTCGGGCGAAGGAAGATACGAAAGGAAGATCCAATATTAGAGGAGTTCATTACTGCTGAGATTTCAAGATGTATATATTTCAAAATAGCAAAGAGGAGCGATATACTTTGATCAAACCAACTTCGTGCTCTTTGTTCTACGTTAAACAAGCATTGTAATTGTAATCTGAGTATAGTTTACTGTATAATTAGTAGAGAGAAGAAAGAGAGAAAAATATTGGTGAGGCATTGTATCAAAGTTACAACAAGTGTACTTTGAACCAAAAGGCAGTTGGTGTTCGCGATAACATCACCATATTTGTATGAAGTTTTTTAAGGAGCTTTGAATAAAGAACACCCTTGCAACCCAAAGGGACTGGAGTAGGATTCACACTGAATCCGAACCAGTATAAATATTCTTGGTGTCATTAAAATTCTGCACTTTACATTCTATCTTTAACTTTTAGCTCGCCTCTATTTTCAGTCGACTGATTGATAAACTAGTCAACTACTTCGCTATAAAGAAAGAAGAAAAATCGACAATTCACCCACCCCCTCTGTATTTTCAATTGGTATTAGAGCAGGTCTCACATTTTGATTCTGCTTAACAGCTAGTGAGAAAGCATCATGTCAAATCATGTCGTTTTGGGAGCTCTATTTCAAGAAGGGACTTTACAAATGAGGCCTCCTTACTTCTATGGACAACACTTTTCACATTGTAAGGTTCGCATAGAAATCTATACGAAATATTATGATGTTAAGGTTTGGCGTGTAATAAAAAAAGAAGACTATCCAATTCCAGCAGCAAAGTCTGACAAGAAGGCATATGGGCAAATATCTACTGAACCCATCGATCTGGATGAATACACTAATGAGAAAATGGTGGTGATACAAATTAATGCCAAGGAACAAAATCTTTTATACAATGCAATAAGCAGAGAAGAATATGAGAAGATCTCAAGTTGTGATACTGCTAAAGAAATGTGGGACAAGTTGGAAGTCACATATGAAGGGACAAACAAAGTTAAGGAAACAAGGATAAACCTGCTAGTCCATGACTATGAACTTTTTCAAATGAAGGAAGGTGATTCCATTGAGGAGTTCTAGATTCAGCAAAATTATTGGAGATCTAAAATCATTTTGAAGACCATAATCAAGTGGTGAGAAAGTTCATAAAATTCTAATAAGTCAACACACTACTTAGCAAACAAAAGTAGTAGCTCTTGAATCTCAAGATCTAGATAAACTGTCATATGATGAAGTACAAGGATATCTTATTTCTTTTGAGAAAACACATATCAAAAAGCGAGTTAGGAAGAAAAGAAGAAAACTATTGCTTTCAAAACCTCGATAGAAGGATCTGAAGATGAAAATGAAAATGAAGTCGAGGAACTTGGGCAAGAAATATCTATGGTTTCCAAAACTATGAATGGACTGATGAGAAGATACAGAAACACAAAAAAAGGAGAATGTCTTCCATAAGAACATCAAGACAATACAATGAACTATTAAGAATGGCGGTAAATGTTATGAATGTGGAAAATATGGTCATATACAAGTCGAATGCCCATATTTCAAAAGAAAAGCATCTAAAGGATTTTTAAAAAAAAATCCTTTGGAAGCTACAGTGATGAAGATAGCTCAGAGCATGAGGAATTGCAAATCTATGTTTCATGACTATATTAGAAAATAAAATGAAAAAGTTCAAGATGTTGGAAAGATGAAGATGTATCAAATGACGGCAACAAAGAAGCGGCTGAAAGTTGCTTCATGGCACGTGGTGAAACTAGCGAGGTAAGATCATATGAATGTGATAGAAGCAGTGAATTACAAGATATTCTTTATCTCACCCTAATAGAGTCTCAAAAGATTCCAAATTAATTAAGGAGACTAAATAAGGAAAAGAAGGACTAGGAACATAAACTTAAAGTTTGTAAAATTGAGAGAGACGTACTTCAAGAGGAGGTTCAGGAATTGTGGTTGCAACTCAATGGCATGCGCAAATCCACCAGTCACAGTTCATCAGGTCAAACCAAGCGACTTACAAGTCAACTGGTAAAAGATATGTTAGAACTGGATCTACTAGTACTGACACTGCTAGTGTATCAAATTATTAATCCACCCTTATATGTCATTATTGTAATAGGACTGGTCATAAATATTCCGTTTGTAGATTTCCTAACCCCAAACGTTTCACGATGGATTTGGATGACAAAAAATAGACCTGATATTACTAGAACTAACCAACAAGGACCTAAGCAAGCTTGGGTACCTAAAAAAAGGTAACGGTGTTATTTTACAGGAACACCATAGGAAGAGTCAAAAAGAGAGATGTTATTTAGATAGTGCATGTTCCAGTCACATAATGGGTGATAAGTATCTATTCAAAGAAGTCACAAAAATAAACGGGAGAAATGTCAAATTTGGTGATCATTCAAAAGGTAAGATCGTTGGCACCTGTTTTATTCCATTCAATAACAATTGTGATATTACAAAAGTGTATGTTGTGGATGGACTCAACTACAATCTCCCGAGAATAAGCCAACTGTGCGACTTTGGATATGAAGTCAAATTCAAGAAAACAGACTATGCTATTGAAGGTGAGACATGTAAACTTATTCTGCCAGAAAAAAGTTATGACAATGTTTACATTCTCTACTGCATTGAAAACCTAGACGATCACATTTGTCTGGCATCCATATATGATGATCCTTGGCTTTGGCATATGAAACTTGGTCATGCAAGCATGCACCTGATTGAAAAACTCTCTAGACATGCAAGTTATTGGCCTTCCTAAGCTAAACTTCTCTAGGAATCGTGTATGTGATATATGTCAACTTGAAAAAAAAATAGAAACCCAAAGATATTGTGTCCACAACTAAGCCCTTACAACTACTTCACATGTACCCATTTGGACCTACTAGAACTGCCAGCTTGGAGGTAAACGATATGCATTTGTTAGTATTGATGACTACTCACATTTTACATGGGTAATATTTCTATATCACACAGACGAAGCTTTGAAAAACTTTGATATCTTCTGCAAAAGAATTGAGAGAGAAAAGGGGTATCTTATTTCAACCATACTGTCACGACCCAAATTCCCACCCTTTAGGCCGTGACTGCGCCTAACGTTGAACCCGCTAGGCCAGCCAACGTATAACTTGCAATGGCAATTTAAAAACATTTAATACGGAATAAAATGTTAGTTCGTCAATTTCAACCAATTCCCAACAGAATCCTGAAAGCATTGCTTAATAAAATAACGAAACTTTAAAAATGCGGAGAATAAAGACATGATGAACATGAAATAACGTAAAACTTCCCAAAAACCGGGGTGTCACAATCTCACGGACTAGCTACTGGAATACTAAATACAAGTCTGGAATGAAAATACAACACTGTCTTGGAAATAAGGAAAAAGAACAATGAAGCAGTAAAGGGAAGAAGCCTCGGGATCCACGAACGCCAGTGTATACCTCGAAGCTCTGACGTGGACTGAAGGTATCTCCCTCAGAACGCTCCACGGGGTCCGGTAGCAGGGTCTGCACAACACAAGGAAGTGCAGTGTAGTATCAGTACAACTGACCCCATGTACTGAGTAAGTGCCAAGCCTAACCTCGGCCAAAGTAGTGACGAGGCTAGACTTAACATTAACGATAATCTGTCCTATTCTACAGCAGGTAATAGAAATAACACAAGGCAGGTGATAAACCGACAAGTAGGGGATATGGGAGCAGTAAAGGGGGGGACAAGTGGAATAAAACAGTCACATCGACAGATATAAGTAATCCAGAGAAACAATCCAA
>ML280310.1:0-11399 GCA_005239495.1 Nicotiana undulata
GTGAGGATGCCTGATGGGCAGAGTGATTGTGAGGATGCCTGATGGGCAATGGTTACGATTAATAATTTTGACCCGAGGGGCAGTTTTATGAGGATTTTTACTGAGTTTTCAAACTATGATTTACTTCATTTTCACACTGGTTTTACTGAGAATTTTACTGAGATATACTGATAATGCACTTGTTCCGAAGATTTTTCTGAAAACTGATTTCGAACTCATTATTTGATGAATACTACATGGTGACTTGGTGTTTTACTGGTTTGTGGAATTGTGTACATGTTCTGTGTGTTTATATTACTCAGACTGTGATTTATTTTTATTACTACTGAGTTGGAGTACTCATAAAGACTCCCTGTGCCTCTTTGCACAGATCCAGGTACGAGCTCGCAGCAGTAGCTGACGCAGTTGATAGCAGCATTTCACGAGATTGCGAGGTAGCTGTCCAGCGTCCACAGCTTCTCCATTTCCCTTCCTTATTTAGTCTTAGTATTGTTTCAGAGACATATATTATAGTTTTAGCAGAGTTAGTTTATTTATTCTTAGATGCTCACGACTATTGACTCCAGTTCTAGGGAGGTTGTTTAGGTTAATATGAGAACGCTAATACTTAATTATATTAATTATGATGTGGTTGGTTGCTTATTATTTAATTGTGAACTATTATAATTGAACAAAAGCGCAGTAAGGTGATGGTTGGCTAGCCTAGTTCCACGATAGGCGCCATCACGACCTGTTAGGATTTGGGGTCGTGACACGAGGTAGGCCTAAGAAGTACTGGGGAGAAGTGATTAGGCAGGACATGGCGCTG
Source organism: Nicotiana undulata (assembly GCA_005239495.1). NCBI lineage: Eukaryota > Viridiplantae > Streptophyta > Magnoliopsida > Solanales > Solanaceae > Nicotiana > Nicotiana undulata. The sequence continues at coordinate 809 of ML280310.1, forward strand.
CTCCAGCTCACTGATGACATGACACTGGATAGGAAGGTGTGAAAGTTGAGAATTAAGGTAAACTAACCTTTTATAACATGTTAAAAGGGAGTATAAACAAGTCTTTTGACCCAAAAAACATTTGTTGGCCAGCTTCAATGTTAAAAATCTTAAAAGTTGAATTCATAAAGTTTGAATTATTGATGCGCCTCTGACCGATCTGATCCCTGAATCATAAAATTTAGAATATCTTCTTTAGGTTTATTATTATCATGTGCATACTCAAGAGAAAATTCACGATGTAACATTTCACCTAGTTAATTGTTTCGAAACAATCAAGCAAATTTTTTCATAAATTACAATGTTTCAGTGATTATTAGCTTGCTATAGCTACTATTTACTAAATTACTTCCTATAGCTATGTTTTCAGTTGTTATAGACTGTATTCGATGTATTTTTGCTATTGTATTCATGACTACAGTAGAAAAACTCGGCGGAAAACAGGGGAGTCCAACTAAGCAGAGAATGTATTCGACTATATTCGCGAGTTGTATTCGTGAATACAGTAAATTTGTGGAAAAAAGGTCTTCAGCTTTTTAAAAACGTTAAGTGAATCAATTAAAGCGATTGAATCCTAATATAAATCAACAAACTCAATTATAACACACAAAATTTGTATTTTCAGTTATAAAAAAGATTGTCAACCGAATAACACCCCAAAAACAGAGCAATCTTCAGATTCAATCCATCCTTTCTTTTTTTAGTGGTATCTTTACAAATAGATTTATATATTGAAATTATATAATTACTTTGAATATAGTTAAATACATAAAAATACATTGAATACATGAAGTATAGCAGGTTATCTATAGTGCAAATACATATGAATACATATTGCAGATACATTTGAACACATATATACATCTGAATACATAAATTATATTAATTAAGAAAATATATGAATACGTTATACAAACATTGAATACATACTGCTGAATATATACTGCTGAAAAAAACAGTGAAATAAAGTGAAGCTTTGAAATTATATAATTACATTGAATACAGTTAAATACAGTGAATATATTGAAAAAGTAGAAAAAAATTAAAGAAGGTGAATACAATAAAATACATGGAATACAACGAGATACATTGAAATAAAAGGTAACATACTCTTCAAGTTCTTCAGTCCCAAACTCTGTCCCCAATCCACCGATATCCAAGCCGTCGCCATAAGGCAAACATGAACAATCAATGCAAATTTAAGAAAATTTTAGAATGTGTAACACAACTGTGTGAAAGAAATCGTCGGCCGGAGAAGGGGGTTAGGAGTGACACAACAAGGAAGGGGGAAGTGATCGTCGGTCAGATATGTCATTGGCGGAACACATCCTTTGCTAAGGTTTCTAAAACCAGGGGGAAAAGGAAGAAAAAGGAAAGAGAAAGGAGGAGAGATGGAAGAGAGAGGGAGAGAGAAAAATAATACGACGTATTTAATGGCTTAAAGGTAGGAAGAGACCATAAATAGATATTTTGCTATAAAAATTAAAAGGTAGGTAGTTTATAATGTTCACCGATAGGAATTTATTACGTTATGTTCACTGAGGACATGACACTTGATAGGAGGGTGTGGAAGTCGAGAATTAAGGTAGAAGGTTAGTAGGTAGTTTATAATGTTCACCGATAGGTTTAGTAGCATGCATTTCCCTTCATATTCTTAGATTTTTATTACGTTATGTGGTTTTGTTCGCCTCAGGTATTGTATTCCTTGTTGCTATTATTTGATACTATGTATCCTTTATCTGTCCCTTTTTTTCTCTTCCATCTCTCTTCCCTCCTTGCTTCCCTCTTCTTCTTCCTGCCCTTCCTGAGCCGAGGGTCTATTGGAAACAGCTTCTCTATCTACATTAGGTAGGGATAAGATCTGCTTACATACTATCCTCCCCAGACCCCACATTTTGGGATCAAACATGGTTTGTTTTTGTTATTGTTGTAAGATATCAACCTTTGCTATAGGAGGTAAAATTTCCAAAATAAAACTGTCTTTGAATGTAAAAATCTAAGTTTGTTCCTTTTTTATTTTCATTTATATTTGTGAGCATCCGAAATTACTCCGGTACGAAGAAGAAACTTTGAAAAATTATTCTTTTTTTATTGCTTCCCTCTTTAATTTTCTGTGTTAATCAAATAATACAAAGCAACGCATAGTGAGATCATGAGCCAGTACTATCATTAAAGGAGTTTGCCTCTGAACTACAAAATTAACTCTAATCTTGTTGAATAAGGTATCACTTGGAATTCGGATCAGCAGAAACATACATATCTCACTTCATATATGAGCTCTTAGTTATACAATCAGGACCAAAGGCTTCATTTATGATGAATTAATTCAAACATTTAGCATCAGGTTTTTGTACAGCTCAATAAAGATAACAGAAAATGATGCACCAGAATATTAGAATCTCGAAATGTTGCTATTTATTACTCTCTCTGGTTCACAATAAGTGACCAGTTTCCTTTTTCATTTTGGTTCAAAATAAGTGTCCAGTTATGTAATCAAGAAAGAATTCAATTTGTTTTTACAAATAACCCCTATGTACATATCCCTAAAAGGTTTTCTTATTCCTCACATTAAATGTTTAATTAGGGGTAGTTTAGTCATAATAGGTATTTTTGTATAGAGTTTAGTATTTTTGTAATGGACGTGCTAAAAGCAAATTGGTCACTTATTATGAACCGGAGGGAGTATTACCAACGATGGGGAATTTTTGTTTCTTTTGTTAGTCTTGATTTTGTATGAGTTATGACTTCAACCTATTAGTCTAATTTGCTTTTGGTTCTATGGAACTCAAGTAGGTGAATTCTTTTTTGCAAGTTAAGCCTAATATTTCACCCTTACTGAAATACATTATTGATTGCTAACTGATTCTTTTTTACTTCTAATGCCAAGACATTCTTTGTAAATATGTAGAGTTCATTAATTAGCATCCTATTCCATGTGCCTCATTGAATGTCAAGTATACAGTCAACATATACATATGAATCAACACATTTTCAGGAACTTCATCAGTGAGGATCTTTAATGAATGTTGCAGAAGGCAAGCGTGCAAAGTAGTAAAAACAAAAACCATTTAATGCCACATATTTTGCCTCATTTTAGCTACTGATTTCTTTTGATGAATGTCATGTCCATTTCTTTTTACCTGGCACTTTGTGCTATGAGTATTTTCTCTCGAAGGGTAATGACTTTATTTGTATCTTTTGTAGGTGAAGTAAATCAAGAAATAAAAGATGAAGGCAAGGAAGTTCTGGAACTTAAGATCGAATTTTGAATTGTTATTGATGAATGTTTTAGGAATCTTTTGTTTATAAAAAACTTTGAAACTTACTCTCTTGAAGTGCATTAAATCTATGCAATTGGGGTAGAACATTTTACTTTATGGATATTATTAGCTTGTTGGATAACTTAGATTATTAATAGTTTCATGTTGCGATTTATTTAATTTTAGTATATAAACAACCCAGTATAAACCCACAAGTGGGGTTTGGGGAGGGTAGTGTGTACGCAGACCTTACCCCTACCCTAGGGTAGAGAGGTTGTTTCCAATAGACCCTCGACATCCTTCCCTCCAAGAACTCCCCACCCTGCTCTTGGGGTGACTCGAACTCACAACCTCTTGGTTGGAAGTGGAGGGTGTTTACCATCAGAACAACCCTATAAACTGTTCCAAAATGCCATATAAACCGTTCCAATAGGTAGTTAAAACCGATGCAATAGCTTTTGCTTTATTGTTGTAGTATATTATAAACGTAGCAATACAAATAAAACTGTTATAATAGCTTAAAGAAACCGTTGTTATATCCATACATAACCGTAACAGTAGCTTACCTAAGTGTTGCATTAAAGAATATGGTAACAGTGCAACGATTATAAACCGTTCATGTTGGAAAGAATAATTGTTCCAACAGAGGGAGGGAAAACCGTTGCGATAGACACCTCTATCGCATCGGCGACACAAACAGTTGCAAGAACCGTTCTTATAGCTCTATTGGCACGCGGGCTGATGGAACAGGCTCTAAACTGTTCCGATATCTCTATGGCAACGGTTAGACTGTCTGCTGGAACGGTTTTCCATGCGTTACCATAGATCAATTTTCCAATAGTGTACGGACGATGTAGCCAATATGAATAATTGTCTATAATTAATGAAGGAAAATCTATACAATATAGTGATTCGCAAATTAATAACTGGTAAATCTATTTTTATAGTAATATATATAACACATTTAAATAAAAAATATAAATTATGCATAAAATATACATAATCAATAGATATAAAGAGTATATTACATGGGTAAGGGAATTGGTGACTTAGTATACCAAAAGTTAAAGTCTAGACTCCTACAATTAATTAGTACATGGGCTAGGAATCCTAATACACTACCTTCTTACAAATTTCAAACTATGGCAATTTTGGGAAATTCTTCTTATTTGGATCCCTTAACTAAATAAAAAACGTGGAACCTTTTAAGGAATCAGAATAAGGTCTCATTTTTTTTTAAGATTAAGATATCTGAATCTGGATACACATCTAAATATTAAGATGTGTATTAAGATTAAGACATCTGAATCTGAAAGCACATATGAATATTAAGATGTGTATTAAGATCTTAATACTATATGATTAAGGTCTCATTTGTTTTTTTAAGATTAAGACGTCTGAATCTGAATACACATCTGTATATTAAGATGTGTATGTGAATCTGAATACACATCTGAGTATATTAAGATGTGTATTAAGATCTGAATATAAATAATTAAGACTGTGATTTTTAACATCTGAATGTATAAAATTTATCTTTATTTGAAAATTAATAAACATAAAATTCAAATGAAATACTAGCTAATCTAATATTCTATCAATAAAATATATAGTTTTTAAAATATGATAGTTGTTGGTGACGATAGCTAATGGGTGAATGCCGACTAGAGGCGGTGGTTGGTGGTAGTTTTGGTTGATGATGGTGGTTCACACTAGTAGCTAATAGTGATTGGTAGTGGTGACGATTATGATTGAGGATGTTGGTGGTGGGTGGTGATAGTTAATAATGGCGGGTAGTGGTAGTAGTTGTGACTGAGAAAGGTGGTGGGTGGGTGGTGGTAGGTTATAATAATGGGCATTGTCGGTTGTGGTTGTTGATGGTGATGTGGTGGTCAATTGTGGTAGTTGATGTGGATGAGTGTTGATTGTGGGTGAGAATGATATAAGGTGATCGGAGTGGTGGGGATAGTGGGTGGTGATGGTCGATAATGGTGGCGGCTATGATTGAGGATGATGGTGGCGTGGTGGTGGTGGAGGNTGGTGGTGGCATGGCGGTAGTTGATAATGTTAGGCGGTTGCGCAGTTAATAATGAAGATGTGATACCACTTAATGAAATTAAGTCTCTGTTATGGATCTTAATCATACAGACCTATTCAGACTCATTAACTGGTTGTGAAGTAAAAAAAACACTTGATGATTAAGATCTGAATAATTAAGATTTAGACTTTAAAGACAAACACACTTAATGTCTGAGATCTGAATGATTAAGATTCAGACCTCCATTAAGTGCAAACAAATGAGGCCTAAGACTGTTTGGTTTTTAATATCTGAATGTATAAAAAATTCCGTTATTTGAAAATTAATAAACATAAAATTCAAATGAAATACTAATTAATCTAATATTCTATCAATAAAATATATAATTTTTGTAAAATATAGTTATTGCTGGTGGTGATGGCTAATGGTGATGTTTGTGAATGTCGACTAAAGGCAGTGGTTGGTGGTTGGTGGTAGCTAGATTTGGTTGATGGTGGTGATCCGGGGTAGTAGCCAGTGGTGATTAGTAGTGCTGGCGATTATGATTGATGATGGTGGTGGTGGTGGTGAGTGGTGACAGTTAATAGTGGCAGGTGGTGGTGGTAGTTGTGATTGAGGAATGTGGTGGTGGATGGTAGTAGTTTATAATGATGGGTAGTGCCGATTATGATTGTTGATGGTGATGGGGCGGTTAACTGTGGTAGTTGGGGTGGATGAGTGTTTGTGGTTGAGAATGATGGTGGCGGGAGTGGTGCGGATGGCGGGTGGTGGTAGTCGATTATGGTGGCAGCTATGATTGAGAAAGATTGTGGTGATAGTGGGGTGGTAGTTGATAATGGTAGACGGCAGCGACAACTAATAATAAATATGGATGATAACATATTAATAAAATTATGTCTCTGTTATGGATCTTAATCATACAGACCTATTCAGACCCATTAAGTGATTGTGAAGTAAAAAAATACACTTAGTGATGAATATTCAGACTTTAAAAACAAAAGCACTTAATATCTGAAATCTGATGATTAAGATTCAGACATTCGTTAAGTGCAACCAAACGAGGCCTAAGAAAAGGAAACGGAAAAAAAAAAAGAGACATGAGAGAACAATTACTATTATATACAATTAATCTCCTAATTAAACACGTCAAAATATACTGAACGAGAAATCAAGATCTCTTTTGGTTTTTGGGTTTTGTTGAATCAATAATCAGCTCTTTGTACACTAACAGAAAGATGGTTCTTCGCCATAGCCGCAAGAAAAAAATAATGAGTATGAAATCGCATGTGATACTCAACAAGAAGATGAAAGTAAAACGAAATCAAAAGGTGGAACTAAAGTTGTTGATAATAAAAAAGAAGAAACTCAACAAAATTTCTGGGAAAACAAATATTTTGATGAAGAAAGCAGCATATTATATGGAAATCTCTGGCAGAAACCCTTACAATTTGATGAAAAAACTGAATATCATTGGGAATCCTTAGATTTCGATTTTGAAGACGACGTTGGCGACTACTTTGACGATGATGATATACAGTTACAGGAAATTCTCTTAAACTCGGCACAATTTTCTGATTCCTCAGTAGAGAAGTTGGAATTCGATTTTGTTAACAAGACAAACTTTGACGCCGACGTTAAGAAAAAATGCGTTAACCGATCAAGTTTATTAGTTAGAACTAACGGAATCAACAAGTGCAACAGCAAGTATGAAAGAGGTGAAACTTCATGCATATTTTGTACGGTCTGTAACGATGTTAAACCTGTCAACAGTGTAATGAGAAGAGGAAAAAGCTGCGAGCATAATTATTGCGAAGAATGTATAAGGAATTATGTAGTAGAAAGAATCAAAGATAATATAACAGAGGTGAATTGTCCAGTATCAAACTGTAAGGAAATTTTGGAGATTAATGAGTCTTTGATGCCGGCGGATGAATATTATTTGATTGATCGTTGGAATGATGCAGTTCGTGAAGCTAGGGTTCTGGCTTCGTGTGAAGGAACTGAACGACGTCGTAATCGAAGGATCATCCAACTGAACACACTTATGAAAGTACAATCTTTTATAGATTCAGCGTAAGATTTTTCCCCTTCAAATTATACTGATATAGCGTAAGAGATAGTTTCTTTGCAGATTATAGCATCCAAGAGTTAAGTAGATTAATACTTATTTGAAGTTTTTTGGAGTCTGATTATATGTACTGAAATGATCATTTTGAGGGAATAGATAAAATTGATTTCATGATATTAACTTGGCCAAACTCTTATGACAGCAACTCTCTGTAAATTCCAGTTCTAATCACTATATGTAAATTAGCAGATTTCTACCCTTCTGGCTTCTACCTTGTTTGAACCTAATAGATCAATTGTGAGACTCAGGTCCGTTAGTGTTATATTATCATTGTCATAGGAGGAGGGATATAATTTTGTCATTGGCTGCTACAGTATCAATGTGCATAATAAATTTGACTTTAACTAATATCCACAGATGGTGTAATGAATTTTTTACATTATTTTTCAGATCACCTCTACATGTTGCAAGTCTTATTTTCAAAATTACATATCCCACGTTCTTTGTATGGTCAGTCACTCTGATATCAATTGGTCAGTCTCTTCAAGAAGTGTGATATTTGTGTCATGTACGAGCGATAACTGGCGAAGGAAGTCTATGCAAATAAAGAACAATGATATATTACAATCCAATATCAAAATTCAAAGGTAAATCATCGAGGAAAATAGTCTTAAAGAGTAATCAAGGAAATCCCAGAACTTCGGCGAACTCAAACGGCGGAGCAAATCACACAAAATGCTTATGTTTTTGCTTTTGATAAACAATGCAGAATGCAGAAGATAGAGGGGAGAGATATTCAGATTTCAGTGGTTGAAAATGAGGCTAAGCCTCTCTATTTATAGCCAACGAAGTTGAGTCCCAACCGGTGCAAAGGTGCTTGTTCGTTGATAAGGTGTCTATTCAGCAAAAATTATTTAAATTTCTATTAAATGGAATGTTTGGTCACGAACTCGACCGTTGGAAAATAATTCCGCGATCTTCCAAATCAATATTTTTCCGCGAAAAATATTAGAAAAGAAAATATTAAATGATAGAAAAGGGAAAATAAATTTGGTCCAAAAAATTATAAATCAATCATATCAATTGACTAAATCCGAAGCCGAAGCCGAGTGAGCGACGACGACAACGTGAGGCTTGCTCCCTTCTCAACTCTTTAAGAGCTAGAAGAAGTGCTTCCATATATAAGCACAAGAATTTTCCTCTTCCTGTCCAACGAGGGACAAAGTTCCTTTATAAAATGAACTAATTCAAAATTTCATTTTCCTCCATTTCTTTTCCCACCATTTTCCATTAACACCTCTTTTGTTTTTACTAACAAAACCCAAAAATCCCCCATATGAATGGGGAATGGCTATCCGAAACAAATATGCATGAAAAAACTGTGTGATTCGCAAGTAAGGATTAATCGCATCTGGATAAGTATATTTCCCTTTGAACTTTCCGTAGTGAATATATGTCCGATATACCCGATCAATCGATAGATTTGATATCTTTGAACCGCCGAACTTTGATGTATACCTAGACAGCCATACGTCACACAATCAACCCTTAACCGTCTTTGATTCTCATTGTTGTGTTCGTTTCAGCCATGAACATCGCCTGGTTTAATAAGTGCGCAGAGAACTGGCCTTACAACATTCTCCTTGAAGCGGCTTACACTTCACACTTACATAGGTAATTTCTAGACGTGTTATCCCGTAGATACACTATTTGATATACCCCGTATCAAACTTAGAAACCATTAAAAAGCCTTAACGCTTTATCCTTGGTACTGAACATTGTCTTCATCATGAGAATGAACCAAAATTTTACTTGAAAAAGTTGAACCGTCACTAATGACTTTGTTTGATCTCGTTGAACCTAGATCTTGGGTTCTCCAGTCTTCTAGGTAGCGTTACCGCAACAGTGATTTGTCCTCGGCAATAGTCTCATTCCCTTTGATGACTTCTCAACCGCCTCTCTAGGTAGGCCTTTTGTAAGCGTATCTGATACATTATATTTTGACTTTACATAGTCAATTGTGATAATTCCACTAGAGAGTGGTTGTCTAACAGTATTATGCCTTCGTCGAATGTGACGAGATTTTCCGTTATACATAACGCTCCCAGGCTTTCCTATTGTCGCTTGACTGTCACAATGTATGTATACAGGTGCCAAAGGTTTGGGCCAAAATAGAATGTCTTCTAAGAAATTCCGGAGCCATTCAGCTTCTTCACCGGTCTTGTCTAAAGCTATAAACTCAGACTCCATTGTTGATCGGGCGATGCATGTCTGCTTGGACGACTTCCAAGACATTGCTCATCCACCATTGGTAAAAACGTATCCACTTGTGGATTTTGATTCAGTTGATCCGGTGATCCAATTTGCATCACTATATCCCTTAATAACTGGGGGATAATTATTGTAATGCAATGCATTGTCTTGGGTATATTTCAAATATCCCAAAACTCGTTTCATTGCTATCCAATGAGCTTGGTCGAGATTACTTGTGTATCGACTAAGCTTACTTATCGCACAAGCTATATTAGGTCGTGTGTTGATACCCAATTATTTCTCAAATTATTTTAAATCTGCATATATACCTTCAAAATCAGGTTTTCATAACAATTGGGTTTTTTCTATAATTTCCCATATTGTTATTAATTTATTTTTAATCTATCCAGTATTTTTATCTCTGATAATTAATTATAAAATTGCATTACAAATAATTTCAAGAACATTTCTTAGCTTAATATATTATTTTCGGTCCTATTTAGATCAAATTATTTCACAATTAGCCAAACTGGCACTCTTTGGCTACAATTGCAATGACTTTGCAATTATAGCCTAATCATATGTTTTATGCTATTTTCACCCAATAATTAGTCATTTATATTTTTAAATACTGATTAACCATTTCAATTTACTTTACTAAGCATCAATTTTATTTTTTATAATTATTAGCTATTTTTATAAATTATTTACCTATTTTGAATTGGTATTTAATAGTTAGCCACTTTTATTTTTAATCCTAGCCTAATTAAATTCGGACCCCTAAACCATTTAATTAGCCCAATAACCCAGCCCAAACCTAAAATCCTACCAGCCCAAGTACCTATTAATCCAAACCATTGATTAATTCAAATCAACGGTCCAGATTCGACCTTACCATAATTAATCCCTAAAGACTACCCCCCCCCCCCCCCC
>ML280312.1:0-45187 GCA_005239495.1 Nicotiana undulata
CAAAGAAAACATGAAGATATGTCAGTTTCGTTCAGGTGAAATAAATACTTGCAAAAATTAAACTGTTAACAGCATATAACGGGTAATGGAAAAGGTGTAAGCATTAAAATGAAAATTAAAGGTCAAAGCAACTTGTAATGGTATAACCCTAGGATATCCCCGGCAGAGTCGCCATGCTGTCGCTCCTCCCTTTTTTCCTCGCACGGGTTAGGTACGCGGAGATCAGGTTTCATGACATTCTGGACAACTCCTTAAAGAAAAAGGTTTTAAGGAAGAGTCGCCACCTAACGATTTTATGGTGTGTTAGGGCACCTAGAATAATTAACTCATTAAATAGTTTGCATTACCAGAGATTGGGTAAGGGCTTGAAGTTATCCCAATGGGAAGGTGTTAGGCACTCCTCAAGATCCACAACTATGGGTCCCAGCCAAGTAGTTTGTGAATTTGGACAGTAAACAAATGACAAGCAAGGCTCACGTAAGAGGGGATTTCAAGTAAATGCTGAAATTGTCAAAAGCATTTTAAAGAATAGTAAAGTAAAATCATTTGAATGAAAATGTCCTAGGTTTTAAATCAATATGGATCATATCAATGCAATACCCGGTATGTCACGCCTCGAAGAGGGGATACACGTGATATTAGCGCACTGGTCATCATATCCATATTCTATCCTTCCCGCCCCGTTAAGGTATTTAAAACGCGTGTGTCGGTCACGAAGCTTATTGCGTACTATTACCCGTCCCGTTGTATAAGTCCTGGAGGGTATTTAGGACTACTAATCCTACAAGGTGAGTACTAGGCTGAACCCCTAGGTTTAGATGGATAAAATTCTAAGCGACATGTAAAACAAATAGGACTACAAATATGGGGAACACATAAGGGCATATACGAGGCTCACGGATCCCTCCACAGGTAAACACATAGATAGCACGTCTCAAACACAATCAAAGTCCAAAATCATGATTTAAAACAGGAGCTCTAAGTTGGAAAATAGTAGGTTTCAGAAGTTTTGGGTTTTCTTGAAACTCAGTAATAAAGCAGGGGGGTTTAAAAAGACAGAATAGTTTTGAGAAGAGTGATTGATTAAAATTCAGTAATTTTAAAAGACAATACCAGGAATTGAAAAGTGCGTAGCAATTTAGAAGTCTTTAATAAAAGAGACGAATAAATTTTTAGAAAATTAGTAGTCAGAAGTTGCAAGATTTTTAAATAAAGCGGAGTAGTTTCAAACGGGAGTGACTTACTTTGAAATCCAATAATTCGCGATAGGGCAAGAACCAGTAGTTTAAAAGACTTTTAGTAAAAGAGAATGAGTGCATAATTTTAGAACCCAATAATTTTAAAACAGGACAAGGATTCAAACAGAATGATCTCGAAGAGAGTGAACTGATTCTAAAATCCAGTAGTTCAAAGAAACACTCGGAGTAGGAGTCTAATAAGCATCAGCAAAGAGGAAGTGAATGCATGATTAGTGATTTGAAAATAGAGCAGGAGTTTTAGGGAACATAGGGTGAATTTTAAAAATAAAAGAGTGAAGGAAGAAAAATTTCAAGGATTTCAAAAGAGATTAATTAGTTCTAATATCAGCCACGTGCAAAAACGATTAATTGGTTTTAGTGCGTATTAGGCCTAAGGTTTACCTAGGCGCGCGTATACACTGCCTATTCATTTTAGGGGGTGAACATGTAGATTTTAGCCTTGATTTTAAAGACGTGCAGGGTGATACATTTGCAGAAAACGTTTCTAGCTACTTAATCACATTTTAGCGAGATTATTAGATTAGATACGTAATGACTAGGTGTTTGACAGAGTATAGTTGAAAACAGACATGCTGAACGCAGAGTCCTAGAGAACATGATATCAATGCTCACATGGATATCTAAAACATGGTTTCTAAATGTAGTACTTATGAGAATGCAGCAATAGTAACATTATGGCAATTTCATTACTTTATCAGAGTTGCTAATGGTGAGCAGGGCTTGTGAGATGTCATGAATATAATATATATGCTGAAATAAAAACCTAAGCATAATTTCTAATGCATGAGATTCATGTCCTGAACAGGATGTCTATTGCACACATAGGGAAATAAACCTCTGGTCATGATTTCTACCTGTTACTATACTAAACATGCATAACCCCCTCCCATATCCACTATCCAGCCCCAATTATTCGTTTACAAATTATTACAAACCAAGAATAATAAATTGCATCACTTAAAGGAAAATAAGAAGCTAATTCTATAAGGAGCCTTCAATTCGGCCCATATCTCCCAACCTCAATCTTTTCGAGTTTCATAACCTTTCATGGTCCGGGTGCGGCAAAGCTCCCTAAGAACCTCGTGGGTCCCTGGCCAATACCAGCACCCAGACATATTTGCCAAAGTTGAGCATGTGCAATGTGGAATCACCAACCTCAGTGAGTCAAAGTTCAGAGGGAACTCAAGAGGTTCCCTAGGCAATGCTTACACTGAGGGAGTGGAACTTAAGTTTCTAGGAATAGTGTGAAGTGCTAGAAAGAGAGAAAAGTTTGTAGCTGAAAAGAGTTTACAGAACTGGAGAGTTGTTTTGAAAGATTAGATTTTGAAAAAAAAACCAGAAGTACCAGACTAATCAACAAGTTCAACACTACATGATTTCACACAGGGACGATGGGAGAGGGGACAAATAGATCAGGAAGTGATACATGGATTTAATAGAATTGTTCAAACATGATTACACAAATCAAAAAGGTTCAGGGAATCAAGAAATGGCCAAGTTTAAACATGATAATAGAGAGTAACAGGATAGAGGCATAACCTGTACAATTCAAGAATAAACAACAATCCTAGAAGCATTAGCATGTAAATCTTAAAGAGATGAAGCATGGTGAGTACTGAAAGATAAACAAGAGACTTAATTGCAAGTTGAACAGTAGAAGCACAAGTAGAAGAAAATCAGGAGGATGAAAATTGAAACAATAATAAACACATTGGTTTGAGACTTGGAATTTAATTAGAACATACCAGTGAGAAAAAGAGCAAAGCAGAATGCAAAAGCAGAGTGAAAACACAATGTTAGCCTTGGCTTATAGCCGGCTAACAATAGACAATAACAGAGAGAACAATAGTAGAACAAGGAAAGAGAGAAAGAATTCTAGCATAAGAGAGAGCTTAGAATAGTATTCATGTTTTTTTTGTTTAATGAAAGAGAATAAGTATTTATAGTTGAAAACAGGTGCTCAAATAAGGCAAGAATTGGAAGGCAGAATCAATTAGTGTAAGTAAATACACGGTTCCCTTAAGTCAAGGGATTCAAACTCAAAAATGGTAAGACAATATAGCCACATAAGGTAAAGAAAAATCAGTACCATACTTAAATAAGGAAAGAATCCAAGCCTGTTAAGTAACAGGGAAACTCGGAATCAATTAACTAAGGAATCAAGACTAATCACTCCCTTAAGTTAAGGGATTCAAATTCAAACGACAACAATACATAGTTATATAAGGCAGAGTAAGATCAGTCAATAATCAACAAGGAAAGAAAATCATGTTTACCAAGCAATAGGGTAAACAATTAGGACCAAGTTCAGAAAACTCCAATTATGGAGTGAGTCAATAGAATTAGATGATATAACAAATCAATCAGCTTACACATTCGAGTAACACCCTAGGGTTTTACAGGAAACCATCAAATAAGGGAATCAGAGTCAGTCAAGAGGGGATTACTATACCATGCTTCAACATATAAATAGAGAAGGCAAATAACAGTAGCAAATAGACAGGTCTAGCAACGTTGACAGAAAGAGGCAAGAGATGAACAACATATGAATATAATCACACAGAGATGCCACAAACAAACTAAAGAATCATTCGAAGCATGATAATCACAGAAAACTTAACAAGAATCAGGCAGTAGGAAGAACCAAACACAAAGGTCTAAAACAAATTAGGGCTTTTCAACATAGGCAAGTTAAAAAGCGGTAAGAGAGTGAAAATAGTAGAGATATGCAAAGGAAGAGTTCAAGCATAAAAAAGAAACCAGTTTAAACTAGTGTAAAAAGATTCAGAGAAAACCCTAATTTCAAAGGAAACAAAACGTTTAAAAACTGAAGAATCGTAAAGATCGAGTTGAAAATAGTGCAAAATATTAGAGAATGAGTTTAAATCATTAAAATACAGAGATTTAGGTCAAAATTGGGGTTTCATAAGAACCCAGAGAAAAATAGGAGAACCTGCCGTGAAACTCTGGAATAGTGGTGGTTATGGCACAATCGAGTCAAAACCCCGCTGGAGAGAGGCTGAAAACAACCCAAGCAGGAGCTCCAGTGGCCGTCTGGCATGGTCGAAACTCTTTAAGGGTCTCAGAGATGGAGTAAGCCGAAGCAAGGAGGCGTCAAGGCAGCTGGTAGTCGAAAGGACGGTGGTCGTAGGTGGCCGGAGAGGAGATAAGCTTCATCGGAGAAGGAGGTGAACCTGAAGGTTCTAGAGAGAAGGGAGAGGGAAAGAGAAGAGAAGAGAGAGAGTGTCAGTCTCGAAGACTGAGGGGTCGGGGGTTGTTTGGTTTAATTATGGTAAGAAGATATCTGGGCCGTTGATCTCATTTGATCAACGGCTCAGATCAACTGGAGGTTGGGCCGGGTAAAGAAATGATTTGGGGTGGGTTGATGGATTGGTTAAATGGTTGGGTATTGGGTTAAAGAGGGTCAGATGGGTTGGGTTAAATGGGTTTAAAATGTGGCTATGATTTAAATAGATGTGGGTAATTGCTAAATACCCAATTAAGTAGGTAATTAATTACTTAAAATAGCCAATAATTATATAAAAATAAAACTAAGCTAAAATAGATAGAATTAGAGTAATTGGCTAATATTAAGTGTAAAGATGCATAAATTTCGAATTAAAATAATACAAAATGTCCAATTGGGCCATAATTACAAAATGATTGTAATTGAAATTAAAGAAGAACCAATTGGCTAATTTGTGAAATAATTAGATTTTAATAGATAAAAAATGATTATAAATAACATACTGAGCTGGAAAATATTTTTGAAATTATTTATAGCATAATTTATGAATTATTTAAATATGAAAATATTAAATAAACAGGAAAATAATTTAAATAAAATATGAAAAAATAAGAAAAATACTCATTATTACAAAGAGTAATTTTGGAAGCTTATATGTAATTTTGAAAATAATTTGAGGAAAAATTGGGTATTAACAGCTGCCCCTCTTTACCCGGGAAGGTTGAAAGAGTTGTCGGGTAAAGATATGATGTCCAATTTTGACCGAGATGAAACTGTGGGGTATAATTAGGCCGCACCCTGGCTTCTGAGCTGCCTACATATCCCTGGTTTTACAGGAATCAGGCCGTATGTAGTTCCGGAATCATCAACGAAATATACCGGTGATGTTTCACAAGAATGGACGCAAGGTGCAAGGTAAGGTAAATGTAGGAAGGTCTTACGGGGTTGCTTTGGGAGAACTGGAGCGGTCCGCTCCTGCCTGCCTGGCTGTCCCGGCCGGATTACCTGCAAATAAATAACAAGCATATATCGTGCATAATATAAACATGATGCAAGTTCTCGTTGGACTATGACTACTGTCCTTGGACAATTGAGGATGATGTCCTTAGACCATGATGTCCTGGGCCATAAATCGCTTGGTGCGGGATTCGCAGGCTATGAAATGATGTTCTCGGGCCATGAAGATGGTGCCTCTGAACGATGACGCCTTTGAATAATGATGTTGAATAAAAGAGATCCTCAGGCCATGAAATGATGTTCTCGGGCCATGAAGATGGTGCCTCTGAACGATGACGCCTTTGGACAAGTTGGCGATATTTCATCCCATGAAGAATGCAGTAGTATGATGCTAACAAGACAGAGTTTAGTCTTGCGATTTGCAAAAGAGAAGAAAGGCAGAGCTTAGCCCGAAAGAAAGCGTAAATAAGTAGTTTCACGAAAGGTGGTTGCTTTGAAAAGGTAGTTGGGAGCCTTATGGAATGCAGTAAAATGCGGAGAGAGGTAGCGTAGAACCTCGGAAGGCAGAATGGTAGCCTTATGCAGTGCAAGAAAATAAAATGCATGGGAGGTAGTGTGGAACCTCGGAAGGCAGAATGGTAGCCTTATGCAGTGCAAGAAAATAAAATGCATGGGAGGTAGTGTGGAACCTCGGAAGGCAGAATGGTAGCCTTATGCAGTGCAAGAAAATAAAATGCATGGGAGGTAGCGTAGAACCTCGGAAGGCAGAATAGTAGCCTTATGCAGTGCAAGAGATAAAATGCATGGGAGGTAGCGTGGAACCTCGGAAGGCAAAATGGTAGCCTTATACAATGCAGAAAAATACAGAGAGAGGTAGCGTGGAACCTCGGAAGGCAGAATGGTAGCCTTATGCAATGCAGGAAATAAAATTGCAGGGGAGGTAGCGTAGAACCTCGAAAGGCAGAATGGTAGCCTTATGCAATGCAGGAAATAAAAATGCAGGGGAGGTAGTGTGGAACCTCGGAAGGCAGAATAGCCTTATGCAGTGTGGGAAAATAAAATGACAGTAAGAGTTCTTAGCTGGTGATAAAATGCGGTGATACGATTGTGGTGAATAAGCGCTGTTTGCGAGGATAGTAAATGTCAGCATGTGCGACGAGTTTGAGAGCGTCTTTTGAGAATTATACGTCCTGCAGAGATAATTATATGTTTTGGGCTTTTGCCGTCTTTGTGCCTGCATCCAAAGAAAAATCGTGAGTTATGTAAAGTGGAGGGTTAGTTTGCATTCCCCACTGGATTGGCTTGTCTCCTTGATAATGGTCACCATGTTTGTATCACAGGGATAACGTTGCTAAACAAGCTGTTTTTGAGAAAAACTAAACATGCATGGTTTTGTAAGGATATGATATAACTTAAAATTTAAAAAAATAGTTTTCTCTTGGATGAACCGACGACCACGACGCGGTTCAAGACGTTGCAACCTCTCTCGCTACGGAATTTTGAGGGTCCTCATCAAAATTTCTCCCCCAGTTTGGTGGGTGAATGCGTCTGGCTGCTGCTTGTGCGGTGCTCGGCTGAACTCGCTTCGGAATTTTGAGGTCCCTCCTTAAAATTCTGCCCCAGTTTCCATTCGTGGGGGAAATGAAATTTTTATTAAAATGTGACCGAACCCATAGGGCTGCCTACGTATCCCCTCTTAAACGGGAATCAGGTCAGGCGTAGTTCAAATTACAACATTGATAAAACATAAAGAGTTACACATAGTAGCGCTTGACTGCATCTGAGTTGATTGGTTTTGGCCAGATTTCTCCATCCATTTCTGCAAGTATGAGCGCTCCTCCTGTCATCACTCGGTGAACCATGTACGGGCCTTGCCAATTGGGAGAGAATTTCCCTTTTGCTTCATCTTGATGGAGAAAGATTTTCTTTAACACCAGCTGCCCCGGTGTGAATCGTCTTGGTTTGACTTTCTTGTTGAAGTCTCTGGTCATTCTGTTATGATATATCTGACCATGACAAATTGCGTTCATTCTTTTTCCGTCTATGAGGGCCAATTGCTCATAGCGGCTTCTTACCCATTCTGCATCGCTGAGCTCGGCTTCTTGCATGATTCTTAGAGATGGAATCTCGACCTCGGCAGGAATGACGACTTCTGTGCCATATACCAACATATAAGAAGTTTACCCAGTTGATGTTCGAATCGTGGTGCGGTATCCCAGTAAGGCGAATGACAGCTTCTCATGCCACTGCTTGTGCTTCTCTATCATCTTTCTCAGTATCTTCTTGATGTTCTTGTTGGCAGCCTTAACGGATCCATTCATTTGAGGTATGTATGCTGTAGAATTCTTGTTCTTGATCTTGAAGGCTTCACACATTGCTTTCATCAGGTCACTGTTTAGATTGGAACCATTGTCGGTGATGATTGACTCTGGAACTCTGAACCGACAAACAATGCAGCCGCGGATGAAATCAACTACCACTTTCTTGGTAGCTTCTTTGTAGGATGCTGCTTCGACCCATTTAGTGAAGTAATCAATGGCGACCAAAATAAACATGTGTCCGTTGGAGGCGGCAGGTTCGATTGGTCCAATAACATCCATGCCCCAAGCGGCGAACGGCCACGGCGAACTTGTTTCATTAAGCTCACTGGGAGGTACCTTTATCATATCCTCATGTATCTGGCATCGGTGGCATTTCAGGACATACTTGATGCAATCCATTTCCATGGTCATCCAGAAATAACCGGCCCGAAGTATCTTCTTTGATAGAACGAACCCGTTCATATGAGGACCGCATGTACCCGCATGTATTTCCTCAACCAGTTTTGTTGCTTCTCTTGCTTCGACACTTCTTAGCAAACCCTAATCAGGAGTCCTCGTGTACAGGATTCCTCCGTTATGAAAGAAATTATGTGACAGCCTTTGAAGTGTGCGTTTTTGAGTAGTGTTTGCAGGCTCTGGATATTCTCCATTTGCCAAGTACTCCTTAAAATCATGAAACCAAGGCTTTCCGTCTACTTCTTCTTCAACATAGGCGCAGTAGGCCGGCTGATTGTGGATCCCCACCGGGATAGGATCAATGAAGTTCTTGTCTGGATGCTGGATCATAGATGACAAGGTAGCCAGTGCGTCGGCGAACTCATTCTGGATTCTGGGGACATGCCGGAATTCTATCTTTGTGAGCCTCTTTCTCAATTCCCTGTACACGATGTAGATATGGCAATATCTTTGAATTCTTAGTCGCCCATTCTCCTTGGACTTGGTGTATCAATAAGTCTGACTCACCAATCACTAATAACTCCTGAACGTTCATGTCGATGGCCAAGTTGAGCCCCAAGATGCAGGCCTCATATTCAACCATGTTGTTGGTGTAGGGGAACCTGAGTTTGGCGGATATCGGATAGTGTTGACCGGTTTATGATATTAAGACTGCTCCAATACCTACACCTTTGAAGTTTGCTGCCCCATCAAAGAACATCCTCAACCCATCGTAGGATTCTGTAATGTCCTCCCCTACGAATGACACTTCTTCATCGGGAAAATACGTTTTCAATGGTTCGTATTCTCCTTCCACAGGATTTTCAGCAAGATGATCTACTAGTGCTTCTCCCTTGACCGCCTTCTGAGTCACGTAAATAATGTCGAACTCACTTAACAGGATCTGCCATTTGGCCAGTTTGCCAGTAGGCATGGGCTTCTGAAAGATGTATTTCAACGGATCCATCCTTGATATGAGGTACGTTGTATATGCACAGAAATAGTGCCTCAACTTCTGTGCGACCCAAGTCAGAGCGCAACAAGTGTGTTCTAATATAGAGTACCGGGCCTCATACGGAGTGAACTTCTTGCTGAGGTAGTAAATTACTTGCTCCTTTCTTCCTGTCTCGTCATGTTGCCCAAGAATGCAACCGAAAGCTCCATCCAACACAGCAAGGTAGAGTAGCAAAGGTCTACCTGGCTCGGGTGGTACCAGGACTAGTGGTGTTGAGAGATACTCCTTGATTCTATCGAAGGCCCTTTGACAATCCTCGGTCCATTTGGTTGCAGCATCTTTTCTCAACATCTTGAAAATTGGTTCACAAATGATAGACTGGGCTATGAACCTGCTGATGTAATTGAGCCTCCCCAGGAAAATCATAACATCCTTCTTGTTCTTTGGTGGCGGCAATTCTTGGATGGATTTGACCTTTGATGGATCCAGTTCTATTCCTCGGCGACTGACAATGAACCCCAGCAACTTGCCAGCAGGAACCCCGAATGCACACTTTGCAGGGTTAAGTTTCAGATTGTACTTCCTTAACCTGTTGAAGAATTTTCTCAAATCTTCCATATGGTCAGCGGCCTTCTTTGATTTGATGATGACGTCATCCACATATACCTTGATCTCCTTGTGAATCATATCATGAAATATAGTAGTCATAGCCCTCATGTAGGTGGCCCCAGTATTCTTCAGACCGAATGGCATCATCTTGTAACAATACACTCCCCACGGCGTAATGAACGACATTTTCTCAGCATCTTCCTCGTCCATCCAAATCTGATGGTAATCGGCAAAACAATATACAAAGGACTTCAGCTCATGCTTGGCGCATTTGTCAATTAGGATGTGTATATTCGGCAAGGGGAAGTCGTCTTTCGGACTTGCCCGGTTGAGATCCCGGTAGTCGACGCAGACTCTAACCTTCCCATCCTTCTTTGGCACATGCACAATGTTGTCTAACCATGTAGGATATTCGACCACCCGGAGAACCCTGGCTTTGATCTGCTTGGTGACCTCTTCTTTGATTTTCAAGCTCATGTCTGGTTTGAACTTCCTGAGCTTTTGCTTCACCGGTGGGCATGTTGGATTGGTTGGCAGCTTGTGGGCCACAATAGATGTACTGAGGCCAGTCATGTCATCATATGACCAGGCGAATATGTCCTCATATTCTCTTAAGAATTCCGTATATTTCTTCATTTTCTGACGGCGTCAGATGAATGCTGATGCGTGTTTCTTTGACGTTCTCTGCGTTTCCCAGGTTGACGACCTCAGTCTTGTCCAAGTTATACTTAGGTCTATTCTCAAAGTTCTCAACCTCTTTAATAATATCCTCAGGTATATCATCCTCGTCTGACTCGGAATCCATTTGTTGCGTTGCCTCGTTGCATGTCACAGTTGTCGGTTCATCAAGATAAGTAATAGTAATGCTATATAAATAAAGTAATGGGGAGGAAAACAATAGCAAGTAAATATAAGATTTATAACGAAACTGGAAATGCTTTGATAAATTGAATAATTGTTTGAACATGGGAGCTCTTTCTTGCAGAAATGAAAAATGCGAAAAGGAAGAAAATTCTTTAAATCAATAAACTGTAAATAATGCTTGTTTTGTTAGCCTTGCTACCCCGAGGCTCGACAAGATTTTGTTGTCCTGACAGACCAATTCTTGAGATATGATCCCTTTCTCACGACCTGTATGGAAGGGTCTTCCTCCCCCTCCTCTTCAAGAATGACACAGCAGTCCATGTCCTTATCGTCCAGAAATAAATCCCTTATTGCTGCTAACGCTTCCTCTTCATCCGTACCATAGATGATATCAACTTATTGGAAAGTTTGCTCCAGGTGAGGTATTGGCTGTTCCATTGGGTAGTAGGATCCGCGCCATGGTGGCGACCCGTTCTTAAATTCCTTCCAAATGTACTCATACCCCAGACCGAAAGTGGTACCGTGCTTCTTGAGTGTTATTGGCTTCGTTATTCCCTAGAGATTTTTATCGAGCCTTTTACCTGGCTCGTACCCTTTCCAGTTCAAGATGCTTTCAATCTTACTGTCCCACCACTTGTCCTTATCAATGGCGTTAACTCGTTTAATGTTGTGGTAGATCTCTCTACCCAACTTCCTTCTTCCATCGATGACCGAAAAGGTCTGGCGACCGTAGATATGGTTGCTACCGTCGCCATGAATGATTACCACTTGGTGATTCTATTCAAACTTCACAGCTTGATGTAGGATTGATGTCATAGCCCCAGCAGCGTGGATCCAAGGTCGTCCTAACAGTAAGTTGTAGGATGCAGGCATATCTATCACTTGGAAATCTACATCGAACCAAGTTGGTCCCATCTGTAAGCACAAGGTGATTTCTCCCATGGTGGACCTCTGTGAACCATCGAAGGCTTTTACGTTGATCTCTTCTTCCTTTATCTCATGTAGACTTTTGCCCAATTTCTTGAGCGTGACCAGCGGGCAGATGCTGAGGCTGGAACCCCTATCAATTAGGATCCTTGTGATGAAATGATCCTCACATTGTACCGTGATGTGTAGTGCTCTGTTATGCCCTAACCCCTCGGGCGGTAGCTCATCTTCATGGAAAATGATCTTGTGGCGCTCCAGTACCTGGCCCACCATGTTGGCCATCTCCCTGCTGGTGATATTGTCCGGTACGTATGCTTCACTCAGCACCTTTAACAAGGCACTCCTATGTGTTTCAGAGTTCTGTAATAGGGAGAGAATGGATATCTGAGCGGGTGTCTTGTTCAACTGGTCGAGGATTGAATACTCATTGGCTTGTATCTTTCTCCAATGATCGTCTGAACCTGTTTCAAGGGTGGGACGACGGTTGGCGGCCTGCTTGCTAGACTCGACCAAATGTTTAGGGGTATAAACTCTGCCAGTTCTTGTCATCCCCTGTGCGGCAATGGCTTCCTCAGACTTGCCTTTACCTTTCCTCCTCGCTTCAGCGGTGTAGTCCCATGGGATGGCGTTTGAGTAGAAGGGTGGCGTTGTTGACATTGCCACTGGAATAGGTGTGGTCATTCTCATTCCCACCGGATTATATGTTATAGGTGGCCGGACTGCAACTTCGAGAGGCCGTACAAACTCAACTTCGATCGGCACTGGGGCCTTTCCTTTGGCGGGCTGTCTCGATTCAAACTCGAGTGGGATGGACATGTTTACCTCAGCATCCTCGGATGGCTGCATCTAAACCAGAATCGGGTTGAGAGTAATTGTGGGCTTCTTCGGATAACCCTATGCAATCAGCCCAATTGATCCCTCGGGATCCCAATCATCATCTACCTCAATCATATGGACACCACCTTTATGGTCAGGCAACGGATTATTGCGAACATTAGGAGCATGGTCCTTGGCTACAATGATCTTGTTGTATATGAGAGCTTATATCTTGTCCTTCAAGGAACGGCATGCCTCGATGGTGTGTCCCTTCATGCCGGAATGATAAGCACATGATTTATTTGGGTTGACCCACTGAGAAAGGTTCTCAGGGGTGGTAGCAGGAATAGGTGTGACATAACCGGCGGCTTTGTGTTTTTCATATAGGTGATCGATGGGCTCAACTATGGCAGTATACTGTTTCGGAGGGCGGAGATCAAAGTTAGGGCGAGGCCTAGGGAAGTTTTGATGGGTAGGGGGCGATTGATAGTGAGATGGTTGGGAGTTATAAGTGTTGTAGACGGGAGTGGGTTGGGAGTATTTGGGTGAAGTGGGTCGATATGTGGGTTGTGGAGCTTGGTACGTGGATGGTGGAGTTTGGTATGAAGGTGAGGGTGCTTGGTAATTTGGAGCTGGTTGGTATGTGAATAAAGGTGCGGGATAGACTTGGTATTTAGGAGGGGATTTGGCTTGCTGTTCTACCATCACGGCTCCTACATCCTTCTTCCTGGAAACACCACCGGATTGCAGAGCTTTATTAGTAGCCTGTAAAGCTTCAAAGTTGGTGACCATACCGCTTTTGATGCCCTCTTCGATTCGCTCTCCCAACTTGATGATGTCAGAGAACTTGTGACCCTCGACCATCATTAGTCGCTCATAGTATTGAGGATTCTGAGCTCGCACAAAGAACTTCTTCATTTGTTCCTCTTCTAAGGCCGATCTGACCTTGGCAGCTTCTGACCTCCAACGAGTAGCATACTCGCGAAAGTTCCCCGTTGGTTTCTTCTTTAGGTTCTTGATGTAGAATACATCCGGTGCATTCTCCGTGTTGAACCGGAATCTATCCATGAAGTTCGTTGCCATGCTTACCCAATTAGACCATTACTTTGGATCCTGGCTGATGTACCAGGACAGTGCATCTCCTTTTAAGCTCCTCATGAAGAGTTTCATGCAGATTCTTTCATCTTTTCCCACGCCGACCAGTTTGTCGCAGTAAGTCCTCAGATGGACTCTTGGATCACCAGTACCATCGAACATCTCGAACTTAGGAGGTTTGTACCCCTCGGGCAGTTCGACATCAGGTTGTATGCAAAGATCTTCATAGTTCAGCCCCTCAATCCCTTTAACTCCTTCGACGCCCTGAACTCGGTTGGTCAATTTCTTGAGATCCTCGGCCAGATTCCTGATGAGCCTATCCTTCTCGTCGGACTTAGAGGTATGCGGTGTGGAATGAGCCACGGTTTCCACATAAATGGGATTATCGTAAGCCTGGAAGTGGTCTTTTGTCTGATCCTGGAGAGGTGGAGTGTTATGGTGACAGGGATTGCATTGTGCTGGCGGGACTGGGTCCTTGGGGTGATTCGATTGTTTAGGGATGTTTTGTGGTAAAGTGGGGTTTGGAGCATTTGGGAAGTGGATGTCTGGAACATTGAGGGAAAGTGATAAGTGAGCCAAATTCTTGACTTGGTCAAGTTCCTCTTGAAACTTCGGCAGTTTCTTTTCCAGTGGAGACATACCCTCGTGCAGAACCTGAATACCTCGACCATGAGTGGTCTTAACCTGTTCATCCCTGTTGTCTTTTCTGGTGCCGCTTGCATCTGCCATCTTAGTTTTACCCTGCCTTTTTCTTTGGGAGGACTGGGAGGAGGAGTAGGAGGAGGGCCCTTTGATCTTGTGCGGTATGCGAATGATTCCAGAATGCACGAACTAACCTTTGGGGAGGGGAATAATAAATAAAGAAAACAAAACAAAAGGTAAGGAAGTCAGTGAGGATTATAAAACATATTGCGGTAATTTAAACACGTAATGCAAAAATGTAAAACGTATCCTATGTTGGGGAACCTCTTTGTGCCCGAGGTAGGCCTAGCAACAAATTAATTTGGAGAACTTGAAATGCCAAATGCCTCATCTTATTGATGATAAAAATGACTCTAAATATGCGAAAAATAAAAGTCACTAATGGCCAATGGCCTTATTACATCAAAGGAGACAAAATAAAAGACACCCCTATCGACTTGGTCCCAGAAGGACCTTTCCCAGATTCGGCATTCCTGCTCCCTTTGATCATCTTTCCCAACTCGCGAAGTCCCAGCAGCAAGTAAGTCCTGGCTAGATATCCTACTTCGGCTCCTTCAGCCTTTTTGCAGTCCTCGATCCTCTTGATGAACTTTTCCTCTAGCTCGACTATACCTCGCTCCAAGTACCCTAGCCTCTTGTTCGAGCTGACAGCAATATCCTTACATTCCTCGATCAGCTTTCTGCTGGACTCGTGTATCTGGTGATGATTATCTTCACATTCACGGAGCCTCTAGCGTAGACTGTTGAATTTAACTTGCGCGTCGGCCTTCTCATCTATAACCCGGTGACCCTAAGCGAATCCTGGCTCGATTTGGCCCTCCATATCTTCTTCTAACCAGCTTAGATAGAAAGGAGTACAACTGGCATGATACCTGTCTGGCTCGATGGTTTCTTTCTCTAGTACAATCTTGCAGTGCCACAAATGCTGGGCTTGGCACTTGTGAGGGATGTCGTCGTCCTGGAAGTCTGCTTGAAGATGTCTCATCTTCTCAACCCTAGGTATAATCTGCCTCCTCCCTGCTTGCCTCATAACTCGGAGAGGGACGTAAGGGTACGTTCCCCTCAGACCAATCAATATCCACTGAATCTGGTCCTCGGTCAAATTTCCCAGTAACTCAATCCATCCCTTGACATTTTCCGGCTGAGCGAACATGTCTAGAATATAGTTCATTCGCTTTGGGTGGTGGAAGGAGATATTATTATCCCAGATTCTTCGATGGATGTCTTGTCGGTAGTCACCCCTTTGCAGGTGTTCAGTGAGCCAAAGTTGAAGCAGTAAGTTGCAACCTTCGAAGTGTCTTGCTCCCCGTTGGCACTTTTCTAAGGCTCGATATATGTCTGCAATGATCATAGGCACAATGCTGAAGTCCTGTCCGTTGATCCCATCCATTAAAGTCTTAGTGACCATGGCCAACCTAGTGTGAATCCTCTCCTTTTCCGGGAACACCATTAAACCTAGAAAACAAGCCATGAAAGCAAACCCACGGCGATGAATGTGCCCTAGAGAAGTGAGGGCGAACTCATCCTGATATGTGCGGTATGATTTGCTATGACCGAACCTTTCGTACAAGTAATCAAAAGGGATGTACGAATCCTTTAAACATACCAAGTCCGGATTTTTCTTCAGACCCAACAATTTGAGAAAACCCCGGCCTGTGCGATTCTCAGGCATCAGCAATCCTGGAGATTCCCAAGCCAAACCGGCCAAACCTCCTATTTCTTCCAGCAACGGTGTTATTTCATTGTTTCCGAAGCAGAATACCGACCAATCGCAATCCCAGAATAAGGTAGCAGCCTCTATCGTCATTTTGTTAGGCTGAATATCCAAAAGAGAGGGCAGGTTGCCCAAGTGTTTCCTGACGAGTGCTTTGTCGCTGGAGTGAAGATCCTCCCACCAGTTTAACAATTTGAGGTGGATGTTGGCGACCATGACGAATCTGGGGATTTCGTGCCTCATTTATGCAAAACAAAAAGGGTTAGACCCTTACCCCCACCGGACTCGACTATTTAACATCAATAATTAGCAAAGAGAATTTAGTTCCCCAAATAAATGCACAGAACGTGAAGGTGTCCGTTTGGGTTCCAGGAAAACCCAATGGACTTTGGACAAGGCTATCTTAAAGGCTATGGTGCGGACAACACATTAGCCTGGCTAGGTTTGACCATGATGCATGCAACATTACAACAGAGTAAGGTTTCTATGGGGTTTTAGACCGGTGCCCTTGAGCGGACAACTCAAGGGGGAAGGCACGGAACTGTCGACTGCACCACTGATCGACTAGTTTTACCGCAAATTCACCTTTCCGAATTTAGGGGGTAGTAATATTGGAATAGCGCAACCACTCATTGGAGCGTTTCTATAGGATTTTTGTTTGGCACGAGTGGAATATGATTGCGGAGCATGATATGCAATAAATATCATTTAAACAAATAGGCATGTATTTTCACGTTGAGGAAAGCGGTAAAGAAAAGAAATACAACAGTTACAATGGAAAACGGTTACAAAGAAAACATGAAGATATGTCAGTTTCGTTCAGGTGAAATAAATACTTGCAAAAATTAAACAGTTAACAACATATAACGGGTAATGGAAAAGGTGTAAGCATTAAAATGAAAATTAAAGGTCCAAATTCACAAAGCAACTTGTAATGGTATAATCCTAGGATATCCCCGGCAGAGTCGCCATGCTGTCGCTCCTCCCTTTTTTCCTCGCACGGGTTAGGTACGCGAAGATCGGGTTTCATGACATTCTGGACAACTCCTTAAAGAAAAAGGTTTTAAGGAAGAGTCGCCACCTAACGATTTTATGGTGTAGTAGGGCACCTAGAATAATTAACACATAAAATAGTTTGCATTACCAGAGA
The DNA here is from genome assembly GCA_005239495.1 of Nicotiana undulata. Lineage (NCBI taxonomy): Eukaryota > Viridiplantae > Streptophyta > Magnoliopsida > Solanales > Solanaceae > Nicotiana > Nicotiana undulata. The sequence goes on from ML280312.1 coordinate 17,052, forward strand.
TTAGGTAAGGGCTTGAAGTTATCCCAATGGGAAGGTGTTAGGAACCCCTCAAGATCCACAACTGTGGGTCCTAGCCAAGTAGTTTGTGAATTTGGACAGTAAACAAATGACAAGCAAGGCTCACGTAAGAGGGGATTTCAAGTAAATGCTGAAATTGTCAAAAGAATTTTAAAGAATAGTAAAGTAAAATCATTTGAATGAAAATGTCCTAGGTTTTAAATCAATATGGATCACATCAATGCAATACCCGGCTCGAAGAGGGGCTAAGCGTGGTATAAGCGCACCGGTCATCATATCCATATTCTACCCTTCCCGCCCCGTTAAGGTATTTAAAATGCGTGTGTCGGTCACGAAGCTTATTGCGTGCTATTACCCGTCCCATTCTATAAGTCCTGGAGGGTATTTAGGACTACTAATCCTACAAGGAGAGTACTAGGCTGAACCCCTAGGTTTAAATGGATAAAACTCTAAGCGACATGTAAAACAAATAGGACTACAGATATGGGGAACACATAAGGGCATATACGAGGCTAACAGATCCCTCCACAGGTAAACACATAGATAGCACGTCTCAAACACAATCAAAGGCCAAAATCAGGATTTAAAACAGGAGCTCTAAGTTGGAAAATAGTAGGTTTCAGAAGTTTTGGGTTTTCTTGAAACTCAGTAATAAAGCAGGGGGGGTTTAAAAAGACAGAATAGTTTTGAGAAGAGTGATTGATTAAAATCCAGTAATTTTAAAAGACAATACCAGGAATTGAAAAGTGCGTAGCAGTTTAGAAGTCTTTAATAAAAGAGACGAATAATTTTTTAGAAAATCAGTAGTCAGAAGTAAAGCAAGATTTTTAAATAAAGCGGAGTAATTTCAAACGGGAGTGACTTACTTTGAAATCTAATAATTCGCGATAGGGCAAGAACCAGTAGTTTAAAAGAGTTTTAGTAAAAGAGAATGAGTGCATAATTTTAGAACCCAATAATTTTAAAACAGGACAAGGATTCAAACAGAATGATCTTGAAGAGAGTGAACTGATTCTAAAATCCAGTAGTTCAAAGAAACACTCGGAGTAGGAGTCTAATAAGCATCAGCAAAGAGGAAGTGAATGCATGATTAGTGATTTGAAAATAGAGCAGGAGTTTTAGGGAACATAGGGTGAATTTTAAAAATAAAAGAGTGAAGGAAGAAAAATTTCAAGGATTTCAAAAGAGATTAATTAGATCTAATATCAGCCACGTGCAAAAACGATTAATTGGTTTTAGTGCGTATTAGGCCTAAGGTTTGCCTAGGCGCACGTATACACTGCCTATTCATTTTAGGGGGTGAACATGTAGATTTTAGCCTTGATTTTAAAGACGTGCAGGGTGATACATTTGCAGAAAACGTTTCTAGCTACTTAATCACATTTTAGCGAGATTATTAGATTAGATACGTAATGACTAGGTGTTTGACAGAGTATAGTTGAAAACNAGAGTCCTAGAGAGCATGATATCTAATTCTCACATGAATATCTAAAACATGGTTTCTAAATGTAGTACTTATGAGAATGCATCAATAGTAACATTATGGCAATTTCATTACTTTATCAGAGTTGCTAATGGTGAGCAGGGCTTGTGAGATGTCATGAGTATAATATATATGCTGAAATAAAAACCTAAGCATAATTTCTAATGCTTGAGATGCATGTCCTGAACAGGATGTCTATTGCACACATAGGGAAATAAACCTCTGGTCATAATTTCTACCCGTTACTATACTAAACATGCATAACCCCCTCCCATATCCACTATCCAGCCCCAATTATTCGTTTACAAATTATTACAAACCAAGAATAATAAATTACATCACTTAAAGGAAAATAAGAAGCTAATTCTATAAGGAGCCTTCAATCCGGCCCATATCTCCCAACCTCAATCTTTTCGAGTTTCACAGCCTTTCATGGTCCGGGTGCGACAAAGCTCCCTAAGAACCTCGTGGGTCCCTGGCCAATACAATCACCCAGACATATTTGCCAAAGTTGAGCATGTGCAGTGTGGAATCACCAACCTCAGTGTGTCAAAGTTCAGAGGGAACTCAAGAGGTTCCCTAGGTAATCCTTACACTGAGGGGGTGGAACTTAAGTTTCTAGGAATAGTGTGAAGTGCTAAAAAGAGAGAAAAGTTTGTAGCTGAAAAGAGTTTACAGAACTGGAGAGTTGTTTTGAAAGATTAGCTTTTGAAAACAAACAGAAGTACCAGACTAATCAACAAGTTCAACACTACATGATTTCACACAGGGACGATGGGAGAGGGGACAAATAGATCAGGAAGTGATACATGGATTTAATAGAATTGTTCAAACATGATTACACAAATCAAAAAAGGTTCAGGGAATCAAGAAATGGCCAAGTTTAAACATGATAATAGAGAGTAACAGGATACAAGCATAACATGTACAAATCAAGAATAAACAACAATCCTAGAAGCATTAGCATGTAAATCTTAAAGAGATGAAGCATGGTGAGTACTGAAAGATAAACAAGAGACTTAATTGCAAGTGAACAGTAGAAGCACAAGTAGAAGAAAATCAGGAGGATGACAAATTGAAACAATAATAAACACATTGGTTTGAGACTTGGAATTTAATTAGAACATACCAGTGAGAAAAAGAGCAAAGCAGAGTAGAGTGAGAGCACAATGTTAGCCTTGGCTTATAGCCGGCTAACAATAGACAAGAGTAGAGAGAACTATAGTAGAGCAAGGAAAGAGAGAAAGAATTCTAGAACAAGAGAGAGCTTACAATATTATTCATGTTTTTTTTGTTTAATGAAAGAGCATAAGTATTTATAGTTGAAAACAAGTGCTCAAATAAGGCAAGAATTGGAAGGCAGAATCAATTAGTGTAAGTAAATACACGGTTCCCTTAAGTCAAGGGATTCAAACTCAAAAATGGTAAGACAATATAGCCACATAAGGTAAAGGAAAATCAGTACCATACTTAAATAAGGAAAGAATCCAAGCCTGTTAAGTAACAGGGAAACTCGGAATCAATTAACTAAGGTGGTTCGGAAAATCTTCGCAATTGCGAAGATGGCCGGCTCAACACTGGATCGCATTTTCGATCAAAGAGTCGCATTTGCGAGATGGCCATTGTTCGCAGTTACGAACAAATCATCGCAATTACGATTATAGCAGAATGCTGGAACTTCTCATTTGCGAAGAATATCTCGCGTTTGGGGGTTTGCAATTGTGAACACCAGGTCGCAATTGCGACATCTATGACAGGACAAATGTGAGTTAGACGGGATTTTCTCTTATTCTTCAAATTTTCAAAACTAGAAAAACCTAAAGGTGATTTTTTCAAGAACTCTTCTTCCCCAATTCATTGATAAGTGATTCTAACCTATTTTTCAATCTTCCATTACATTTCATAAGATTTCAACCTAAAATCAAGGATTTTCATGGTGTAAATTGGGGGTTGGAAAGAATTAGGGATTTTTGTACAATTGGAATTTAGACCTCAATTTGAGGTCGGATTTCGAAACAAATTACATAACCGGACTCTGGGGTGAATGGTAATCGGATTTTGATCCGAATTTTGGGTTTGGACCTAGCGGGCCCAGAGTTGACTTTTGTTGACTTTTTCAATAATGACCTAAATTGAACCTTTTTCCTTCGAAGGTAGTTCCTAAGGCTTATTTTGAATCGTTTGGTTGATAATTTGCTAGATTTGGTTGGTTCGGAGGCTTGTTCGAAAGGAAATCTATGGTTGAGATTTGAGTTGGTCTTTGTAGCGAGGTAAGTGTCGTGGTTGACCTTTAATTGAGGGATTAAGACTTGTTTGTCTATTTACTACATGTCTAATTGTTCGCTACAACGTATATGTGAGGTGACGAGTACTTAAGCATTGTCGTAGGGTCAAAGCATGCGGATGGGACTTGTTTCTTGTAGTTTCTTTCTTTCTTTGATCATGATATCCATGCTTAGACTATTTAATTACTAAATTGATCGTTCTTTTCGCATTTATGAGCTATCTAAGATAATTAAGTATTATTTCTGAAGTTGAGGTTGGTATTGTGGAATCATTGTTGACGTAAGGCCTGTTCTTGCTTATTTTATCTCCCTTTTGTTATATGTTCATTGTTACATGGTAAGGGAGAGTGTTAATGCACGAAGGGTGATGTCGTGCCATATGTGAGTGTTAATGCACGAAGAGTGATGTCGTGCCATAACTATTGATTTATGATTAAAGTGAGAGTAAATGCACGAAGGGTGATGTCATGCAATTATTATTGTTTCATAGTGAGGTTGAGAGTAAAAGTACGAAGGGTGATGCCGTGCAGTTTTATTCATTATGTTTTGTTCATCTTGCTGGTTAAATGTTTATTGAATGTCTTTTATTATCATTCCCTGTTGTTGTTACCATATCTTGCACCCATTATCGCATGTCCCCTCCCAATAGTACTTGTTAATTCTTTATTTGTTGTTACGTTGCTCCTATATTTCTGCCCGCACAGGTTTATTTATGTGGGTGTCCTGTCATAGCCTCGTCACTACCTCGTCGAGATTAGGATCGAAACTTACGAAGTACATTGGGTCAATTGTACTCTTACTACACTCTGCAGTTCTTGTGCAGATTTTGGTACTGGCCCCAACTGTCAGTGAGGTGTTTCAACTTAGATTTGATTTTGGAGACTCGAGGCAGGTCTACTAGCGTCCGCGGACCTTGAAGTCCCCTTCCACATTTCCCTTATTTACTGTTCTTATCATTCGGGATAGTTGTACTTATTTAAAACTCTGTATGTAGAAACTCCAGAAGCTCGTGAATTGTGACTCCAGATCCGAGTTGTACTTAGATTTATTGGTTTTTATGTTATTCCGTGCTCAGTATTAATTTCAGTTCGGCGTAATTGATTTTTTTTTATTGAAATTGATTAAAATTGGCTTAAAGATCCTCTAACGTTGACTTGCCTAACAAGTGAAATGTTAGGTGCCATCACGGTCCCGAAGGTTAAAATTCTGGGTCGTGACAAGTTGGTATTAGAGTAATAGGTTGCCTAGGTCTCACAAGTCATGAGCATGCTTAGTAGAGTATGGAGGATCGGTACGGAGACGTTTGTACTTATCTTCCAGAAGCTATGAAGTTTAGGAACAAATTTCACTTCTATTCTTCTCTGTCGTGCGATTTTATTCTATCAATGCTGATTAAACTCTTCTATTCTTGTCCTCCCGCAGATGGAGAGAACACGTACCGCATCTTCAGCTTGACAATAGCCGGAGCCCCCAGTGGCACCTCTTACTAGGGGTAGAGGTCGAGGTAGAAGTCGCGCCAGAGGCAGAGGCAGAGCTCAGCCTAGAGCTCGAGCAACAACATAAGCGGTGGAGCCTCAGGTGGATTTTGATGAAGAGGTTCCAATTCAAACTGTGTCTGTCGGACCAGCTCAGGTCCTGGAGGGGTTCATCGCCACCCAGTACTGCAGGACACTCTAGTCCGTTTGGTGGGCATTATGGAGAGTGAGTCCCAGACCGGTACCTTCCCGGTGGAACCAACTATTTCTCAGGCTGGGGGATGAGCACAAAATCCATCTACCCACACTCCGGAGCAGATGGATCCCTAGTATCATACACCAGCAACCCCATCATCTTGTGTAGTTCTACAGATTGTTGCGGCACAGACCAGTGACAGGCCTGCCATGTCTTCTGAGGTGTTATTGAGATTGGAAAAGTTCACCAAGCTCTTCCCAGTTCACTTCAGTGGTGCACCTTATGAGGAACCACAAGATTATCTTGACCGCTGCCAGGAGGTGCTGCAGAAAATGGGGATAGTTGAGACGAATGAGGTCGATTTTGCTGTGTTCTAGATGACGGGTTCCGCCAAGAGGTGGTGGAGAGGCTATATGTTGACCAGACCAGCTGGGTCGCCTGCTATTACTTGGGACCAGTTCTCTGAGCTCTTCCTAGAGAAGTTCCTCCCTATCCCATTGAGAGAGGACAACCACAGGCGCTTCGAGCGTCTTTGATACGCTAAAATTACACTTTAATAAATAGTTTAAAGTGATCGATGTCAAATATAATAACCCAACTAGGTTAGCGTCGAATCCCACAGGGAATAGGTGTGAAAAGATTACTTGAATAGTGTGAAACTTAACTTAAATCGTAATTCTATTCCGTTAGCTAAAAAGAATGTTGTAATTGAATAAAATAAAAACAAGTATAATTTTGTACGATTGTAATTAATTTGATTAACGAAACCAAGGTTGTGTCCCCTTCAATTAAATGTAATGCTATCGATGTTTAGGGGTGTTCATAAAAATCCGAAAAACCGAACCAAACCGACCAAACAAACTGATACATTTTAGGTTTGGTTTGGTTTTGGTTTTGAATTTTAAAAACCGATCAAATTTGGTTTGGTTTTGTTTCAATAAAAGAAATAACCGAAAAAACCGAACCAAACCGACCAAACAAACTGATACATTTTAGGTTTGGTTTGGTTTTGGTTTTGAATTTTAAAAACCGATCAAATTTGGTTTGGTTTTGTTTCAATAAAAGAAATAACCGAAAAAACCGAACCAAACCGACTATAAAAGTAGCTATTTAAACTTATTCCTAAGCAATTTTATTAAAGAAGGTTTAAAACCTTGAGTTTTTGATGTTCACTTCTACCAAACCCTAACCCACTTTTCCAAGTAAAGAAAGAGTAAAATGACATTTGTTAATGTTTGCAACCACCAAAAATAAATGAAGAATGAGATATGAATAAATATCAATCAACCATTATATATATGTTCAATGGTAAACCACCATTAACATTAAACCCATTTAGGGTCCACAACCTTAGTATTTAAAACTAGTCACTCATACTAAAATACAAAAAGATTACAATATTGAAAGTCATAATGCTTACAAAAGTGCAAGAATCTTTCTTCTAAAGCTTCCAAAAGAATGAATATTCAATGCCTTAGATTGTAATCTCTTTTCCAGACAAGATGACCCACAAAAACCCTAATAAATCTATTTATAGTGGGCTAAAAGTCGGAGCCAAAATTGGACAAAAATGTCCCTGTAGAGCAATTATGCGACCGCATACTGGTCGCAAATCACGTATGCGGTCTGCATATCTTCAAAATCATCGCAGAATCTCAAATATGTGAACCTAGTTCTTGGCCGCATTCCAGTTATGCGGTCCGCATACCCATTATGCGATCGCATATTCCTTCGTAGAATTGTCTCTCAGCTTTCTTGATCTAAGTTATGCGATCACTATGCAGTTCGCATATGTGTTATGCGATCGCATATTGGATCGCATTTTCACCTCTTCAGTTGCCAAAACCTCTGCTTCAATCTGTGATGGTTATGCGGTCCGCATATGACTTTTGCAACCGCATAATTGCGTCCTTTCTGCTCTTTTGTGGCTTTTGACTTCTTTTCCGTGTTTTTTGGCCCTCAAGCCTCATGCACTGCAAAACATCAAAACTTCATAAGAATTAACGAACAACTGCATTAAAAACGAGCTAAAATCTAGGTAATTGGTATTAAATGTGCCAAAATTCTACGGCACATCAACACGCCCAACTTAAACTCTTGCTTGTCCTCAAGCAACTAGAACACAAAATTATGCTATCCTAAACTCTTACTGAAGTCATGAAACAGTAGTGACCATAGATGGTTTTGACTATCAGTTTACAAGCATGTAACTTCATTTGTTTACCCTTCGTGGAAGATCATTATTATTTAACAAAGCATCTAATCAACTTGTGAACTTTGAGCCTCGACCAAACTGACAAAATGTTACTCTCAGCTAAGTGCACTTGCATTCCACTTCAAGAACCTAACTTCAGTTAAACCTTGCAGTTCACGTGCGCTCACAACAAAGAAAATCCCCAACTCACAAAATATTTACTGGGGATGCAATCAAACACTCTTTCACTCGGAACGAAAGCTACATGCTACAAGTATCAGTCCATAGGCTTGCCCTTATTTTAACTTGTTGTTGTATCAGGAATAATTGATTGCAGATCACCTAGGAATTCTTACAGGTTGTAATGTAGGCTTCAGGATAGGTTGGATGAATATCTGGGAATGTAATGGCTATACCCTCCTTGAACTCTACATAAAAGTTGCTTCTTTACTACATAGCATTTCTTTACCTCGAGTTACCGACATTGAACCACCTCAAAGTGTTTCTTCAATTTCTACAAGACTCCATTTTTCACTTTTTTTCTTTTATAAAGAATTTTTTATACGGAGCTTGAGTTTTTCTATTTATTTACAACTTTGAGGAAACAGTTTTGAGTTACACACAGTGCCAACCTTTCCGACTACCACTTTGCACCATCACCCCCAACTTAGGCTTTTAGCCTCATTCATATTCGTTCAAGAGGGTTAGGTTCAAAAGAAGGGATTATTTCAAAATGGGATAAAGGTTTGTAGTGTGGTAACCAAAGAAAAAGCTAAAGGCTCAACGGGGTAACTAGGGTAATTTATGTACCGGGAAGGTCAATTTATGGTCAAAATAAGCTAGTAGTCACAAAGATAGCCTAAGATCATCTGAACATTCAATCATTAGCCTGAGATTTGCACAGACAAAACCAACCGGGCAAGTTCTAGACATCACAAGTTAAGCAAGCACATTATTTACACAAATCCTCACTCACTCACGACACATGAACTGTTTGACTCAACATAGTTTCAGCCCTCAAGTGAACGCAAGGCAACTCAAAGCTTTCATCATATGATATGTAAGATTCTGAGTAAACATAAAGTCAAAGAGCGAGTCTCAAGTTCACAAAAATAACTAACCATAAATTATTTTTATATATATCACCGAAGGAAGGGTACAATTCATTCACAAAACTTTCTGTACATCCTTGAAACTATACAATCACACCAAACAGGTCAAAACGTTCCATACTGCCATGGTTCTACTATTACACCCTTGGAAAAGAACCCCGCGAAGAAAAACCAAGGGGAATTCATTACTAACTACTAGTCTAAAAAGAGTTATGTATTTATACAACTATTTACACAAAAATATCTACCTCACCCCCAACTAAAGAACATGCATCGTCCCCAATGCATAAAAATTTAAAAACAGAGTTTAGGGGCTCCCTGGGGCGCACTAAGTGCTAGGAGAGTCTGAAGCATGCTGGACAGTTGTGGGGTCATCTGCTGGTACTGAAGCTGTAGCTGGTGGGACATCAGACTGGGTAGTGACCTCCACGGCTGTGAGGATGGAGAAGGAAGCTCCACTTGTCCTGAAGATGGAGCTGGGGCCTGAGAGCTGCTAACCTCGCCTGATGATGGCTGAGTGGTCGATGGAAGTGCCTTGACGACCATATTTGCTAGCGAATGTGAAATTGTTGTCTGCACATCTGCTTCTTATTCCTCCTATGAAACCATAGGAACAACAACTTGCTTACCCTTATCCTGATGACCCTCTTCTTCTTCTACCAGTGCATCCTCATCTGTCTCCTTATCTTATGTATTCTCTTCATCGGACTCCTCGGTATCTCTAGAGTCCGCCTAGGAAGGAATGTCAATAGGTGCAGGAGGTGCTTGAGCCTTGGAGGTCTCAACACTCTGTGCCTCGGGAGCAGTTATCAAGTTTGTGAAATCTAAGTTCAATCCTGGAATGGATGTGTTAGCTCCCTGCTCACCTTCCTTTGGAAGGAGTGATGTCAAGTCAAATTCCAGATTTTGCATCTTCTGTAGCTCAGCCTTCAAGGCATCAACATCCTTACGGAGCTGAGGCATACCTCCAACTTCACCCCGTTCGACATTCTCAAGACGAACTTCAAAGTACTTTAGGCGATCGTCATAGGTTTTATGCTGCTGTTGAAGGACACTCACTGAGGATTATACGGGAAACAATACTTGTCGAATGAGGTTTGGGATTTCTTTTATTAGCCGGTCCACCTTAGCATTGGCGTGCTGAGCTAGTAAACCCATCTTGGAAAGAGTTGGTAGTGGGACCAGGGGCTGTGTAGCGGTGACCTTTGGAGTAGCTGTGGAGGTAGCTGGGGTCTGAGGAGTGGCAGGTAATTGGGCCTCTGAAACTTCTGAGTCTGCTGGAGGAGGGATTTGAGTCTTTATAGGAGTCGCGGTTTTCTTTGTTATTGCATCACTGATGCGCATAATATCAATATCCTTGAGAGCTTTCTCTGGTTTGTCATGCTTTGGCATAGGAGGGACATTCACAACTTTGCAGAGAGGTGTGATCAAGCAAGGGAATGGAAGTGATGTCTATTTCTGGTTTTCTTTGACTCCTAGTTCCCGTAAGATGATCTCTCTCACATCAATCTTGATACCTGTCATAATGCACGCAATGAGGAGTACCTTCTTAATGCTTATGTCAGTTTCATTCGTAGACGGCATCAGACGGGAGGTGACAAAGCTAAGCCAATAGCTACCCTCCCATGTAAGATCCTCCTTGTAGATTTTATGTTTAGGGTCAATCCAGGCAGGTGTCCCCTTTCCTATCACAGAAGCAATCCAGGCACGCTCGTTGTTCTTGTTAGCTACTTTAGCCTCATATTCAGCTGGGCCGGGATGCCAATCCTCGAAGTACATATCATTGATGGTTCCCTTATCACATAACACTTGGACCCCTCAAACAAGAACTGATTCTGCGAATACTTTGTTTCTCTTCTGCTCGACATTCCTTGATGCCCCATACGAAGCATAGAATTCCCGCACAATCATCTCATTGTATTCATCAGGGACCTCAGTGAAGAACTCCCATTTCCTCTGCTTGATGTTCTCGATTACATGGGGGTAGTGCTCCTTCAACCCATTAAGACTTAATTGCTTTTCTTTGAAGATCTTTTTCTTTAAGAGCCCTTCTTTGTATAGACTCGTGGAGCCCGTGACTCCAAACCGGAGATTTAAATCCTCCCCCTTTTTCCTTCGTGCCTCAGTCTGTAAGTCAACTGATGGAAAGATATCCATTTTTGTCTCCTCCTCGTTAGACTAGGAGGAGTGTTCAGCAATGGTGTGGATGGCTTCCGGTCATGGACGTTTATCCTGTTGTGTCTATTAGGTCAAAGTGGATCTTTTATGTTCACGAGCGGATGGGGATCGCGTTGCAATAGCCTTTCTTGGTCCCATTTCTGCAATGAAAACGTGTGTGAGTGGTGGGCATAGCTTAAAAGGCATACACAAAAAATTTGGCCGAAGAAAACATGTTATGCGATGGGTTATGCGGTCGTATAACCACTATGCGGACCGCAAACCCGTCGCAGATTTGCATACCCCCAGGCAAAGACAAATTATGCAATGGGTTATGCGATCGCATAACCACTATGCGGACCGCATAACCACTATGCGGACCGCAAACCCGTCGCATATTTGCACACTCTAATTGATAAAACATTATGCCACCGCAAAATAAGTTTTTCAACCGCAAACCGACCACCCAATGATTCTCAAAGAGCCCAATACCCTTCCCGTGTTTGCGGTGGCTTTGCGGGCCGCAGAACACGTCTGCGACTGCATAGGCTGCCACATAACTTCATCTCACAGGACCCCTAGGGTTATATTTTGCGATTACTTTGCGGACCACGAACCACTTATGCGGGCCACAAAAGTCATCTTCCTCAGAGGGAAAGCCTCCCCTTAACGATTTCTACAACCTAACGCTCGATTTATTGACGAATCACCCTCACAGACTCCCAGCAAACACATTTGGGAACTAAACCCGAGCTAAGGAGTTCAATATTATGGGCATTACGCAATGAATCCACAAGAAAGAAAGAGAAAAAATGAAAGGAATAGGAAGAGAGAAAGAAAAGGCACATACTAGGTATCAAACAACGACGGAGATGAGAATTGGAGTTACGAACACAATGAATTATCAATCCTTGTAGTATGATCCTTGTATGTGATTATAATCTTTTGGGTTTTCTTTAGTTTCTTGTGTTTTTGATTATGTGAGTGTAGTTGAGTGTTTGTGTTCAAGTGAGAGTGACGGTGTGCGAAGGGTGGAGAGCTTTTACCTAGACGGTTTGCGATGGTCAAGTAGCCGCATAACACGTTATGCGATCGCATAAGTGTTATGCGGTGGCTTTAGAGCAGGTTAGACTACCTCCGTTATGCGATGCACTATGCGGTCACATATTTGATATGCGGACCGCATAAGGTGAACCCCCACCACATTTTTGCAGCAAGACTTTCCTCAATCTTCTGATCATGTTTGCGACGACTATGCGGTTCGCAAAGTCATTATGCAACCGCATAGCTGCCACAAACCCCCCCGAGTCACTTTTCTTTGCTTTCCTCAGTCCTTGCACCCTTTTTCATGGTATTTGGGACTACCTGCACTCTAACAAACACGTCAACTTGCTCAATCTAATCTACATAAATAAATAAAAACAAACTACAAAAGAGTGTTACCACACATGGGTTGCCTCCCAAGAAGCGCATGATTTAACGTCGCGACACGATGAAGTTGGCCCCTTTTTGGGCCTACTCATTGGTGGGGGATGTACCATCATTGAGAGCAAATTACTCTACCAAGTGCTTGTCTCTTGTTGTGCCCAGGTAATACTTAACCCGCTGTCCATTCACTTTGAAAGTTCGAAGTCCGTCCTCCGACTATAATTCAATAGCTCCAAAAGGGGACACATTCACAACTTTGAACGGGCCAGACCATTTGGATTTGAGTTTGCCCGGAAATAACTTGAGTCTCGAGTTGAAAAGAAAGACCAAGTCACCAGCTTTGAAATCTCTCTTTAGGATCTTCTTGTCATGAACAAACTTCATTCTTTATTTATACATGGCTGCACTCTCATAGGCATGGAAACAGAATTCTTCCATCTCGTTGAGTTGGGTCATTCTCAGATTAGCATCCTCGACCCAGTCAAGGTTCAACTTTTTCAAAGCCCACATGACTTTGTGTTCAAGATCCACAGGCATATGAAACGCCTTACCAAAGACTAACCGGTCGGTGAAGTGCCAATAGGAGTCTTGAATGCTGTGCGATATGCCCATAATGCATCATCTAGATTTCTGGACCAGTGGGTTCTGTTTGCATTGACAGTTTTGGCTAGAATGTTCTTAATCTCTCTGTTGGAGACTTCAACTTGACCACTCGACTGAGGATGATAAGGTGTGTCCACCTTGTGCTTGACGCCATACTTTTCGAGTAGCCCGGTGAAAGCCTTGTTGCAGAAATGAGATCCACCATTGCTAAGGATGGCCCCGAGAGTACCAAATCGTGTGAATATGCTTTTTGTTAAAAATGCGGTCACACTCCTCGCCTCATTGTTGGTCAAGGTGATTGCCTCGACCTACTTGGATACATAGTCCACTGCCACTAGGATATATTTCATGCCATAAGAACTCACAAAGGGACCCATGAAGTCGATCCCCCACACATCGAAGATTTCAACCTCCATTACAAAATTCATAGGCATCTCATTTTTTTAGAAATTGATCGTTTCCTTTGACATTGATCACAAGCTTTGACCATTTGATTCGCGTCATGGTAGATTGATGGCCAATAGTAGCCACATTCAAGCACCTTTGCCGTTGTCCGGTTTCCTCCATGATGACCTCCAACCGGTGAGTCATGGCATGCTTTGAAAATTGGAATAACCTCATCTTCTAGAACACACTGCCGAATGATGTTATCGGCGCGAATATGAAACAAGAAGGGCTCCTCCCAATAGTATTTCCTACACTCCCGCAAGAACTTTTTCTTTTGATAAGTTTCCAATCCATGGGGAATAAGGTCACTAACCAAGTGGTTAGCAATATCGGCATACCAAGGAGCGTATGTGTAAGACAATGCCAATATGTGCTCATGTGGAAAAGCATCATTGATTTCAAAGTTCTCCTTTGGCCTTCCTTCTTCTTCAAGCCTAGACAGGTGATCCGCAACTTGATTTTATGTTCCTTTCTATCCTTGACCTCAAAGTCGAATTCTTGCAATAAAAGGACCCACCTGATTAATCTTGGCTTGGCATCCTTCTTCGCCATGAGATAACAAAGAGCAGCAGGATCAGTGTAGACTATCACCTTGGATCCCAACAAATTGGCTTGAAATTTCTCAAAGGCATAAACAATGGCAAAGAGTTCTTGATCAGTCACAATATAATTCATCTGAGCACCATTGAGTGTCTTGCTTGCGTAGTAGATATGATGAAGGACTTTGTTATGCCGTTGACCAAGAACCGCCCCAATAGCTACACCACTGGCGTCACACATGAGTTCAAATAGAAGGGACCAATCCGGTGTGACAATAATAGGTGCCTTGGTGAGCTTCTCTTCAATTACTCAAATGCTTTGAGACACTTCTCATCAAATGCAAACTTGGCATCTTTTTCAAGGAGCTTGCACATGGGATTTGCAATTTTGGAGAAGTCCTTGATAAAACGCCTATAGAAGCCGGCATGCCCCAAACAACTTCGGACACCTTTCACTGAAGTAGGTGGAGGAAGCTTGGAAATGATTTCAATTTTGGCTCGATCAACCTCTATGCCTTGTTTATAAATTTTGTTGCCCAAGACAATGCCCTCATCCACCATAAAGTGGCACTTCTCCCTGTTTAGCACAAGGTTTGTCTCCTCACACCTTTTTAGCACTTGTCTAAGATTGTCAAGACAATGCTCAAAGGAATCACCCACGACCGATAAGTCATCCATAAACACTTCTAATAAATTTCCACCATGTCCAAAAAAATAGACATCATGCACCGTTGGAAGGTAGCCAGAGCGTTGCATAGCCTAAATGGAATCCGGCTAAAAGCAAAGGTCCTATATGGGCATGTGAAAGTTTTTTTCTCTTGATCTTCCAATGCAATGTTGATTTGGTTGTAGCCGGAGTATCCATCTAGGAAGCAATAAAATGACATTCCCGCTAGCCGATCAAATATTTGATCAATAAAAGGCATGGGGAAATGGTCTTTGCAGGTGGCACTTTTAAGCTTCCGGTAGTCCATACACACTCTCCATCCTGTTACATTCCTTGTTGGGATGAGCTCATTCTTTTCATTGTGGATCACAATCATGCCTCCCTTCTTCGGCACACATTACACCGAGCTCACCCAAGAACTATCTGGGATGGAGTAGACTACCCCGGCATCCAACCACTTGATAATCTCCTTCTTTACCACCTCTTGCATAGATGGATTCAATCTCTATTGGTGTTCCACACTACGCTTGCTTCCTTGCTCCAATTGGATTTTGTGCTCACAAATTCCAGCAGAAATTCCTCGGATGTCCCCTATTGTCCACCTAATGTCTTGCCGGTGTTCCCTCAGAACATTCAATAAGTGACCTACCTGCACATCATTCAACAGAGAAAAAACGATTACAGGTAAAGTATCATTGGAGCCAAGAAATTTATACCTCAAATGTGGTGTAAGTGGCTTGAGTTCAAGTTATGGCGGCTCAATCACTGAAGGCTTTGCGGGGGGATTTGCTCTATTCTCTAAGTCAATAGAGATCTTCTAGGTGCATAAGTGTAGGATCCACGTCCTTCTAATGCATTCACAGCTTCCACGTACCCCTCCATGTCTTCACCATCAAAGTCCACCAATATTGCCGCCAAGGCCTCACCTAGGCATTCTTCTTCCATATTCATCTCACTTTCATCCTCTACCTTATCAACAACATCAATGACTGAGACCCCTTCATATGCGTGTGGCAACTTCATACCTTTACTTTCTTGAAAGGTGACCTCTTCATCATTAACCCAGAACTTAATTTCATTTCGTTCCGAATCCATCAGTGCTCTTCCAGTAGAAAGGAATGGCCTCCCCAATAAGATAGAAATTTCTTTATCAACAGCACATTCAAGGATCACAAAGTCATCCGGGAGGAGGAACTTTCCCACTTTCACTAGGACATCATCAACAATTCCCACGGGTTTCTTGATTGAACAACCGGCCATTTGCAATCTCATGCTTGTAGGTC
The DNA here is from genome assembly GCA_005239495.1 of Nicotiana undulata. NCBI lineage: Eukaryota > Viridiplantae > Streptophyta > Magnoliopsida > Solanales > Solanaceae > Nicotiana > Nicotiana undulata. The sequence continues at coordinate 32,939 of ML280312.1, forward strand.
TTGGAAATCTTAACTCCGCTTTCTTGTAAATAGCAAGAGGCATAAAGTTAATGATAGCCCCATTCTCACAAATCTCCCTTGAAAAATATCTCAAGCCAATAGTACATGGGATGGTGAATGCTCCCGGATCTTCTTTCTTCTCGACGGTTGTTGTTGCAATAATGGAACTAACTCGATGATTCACACTCACCACTTCATTTTTGGTGGATCTTTTCTTAGTTATCAAGTCCTTTAAGTATTTAGCAAATCCAGGAATCTCTTGGAAGGCTTCCAAGAATGGAATGTTCACCGACAATTGCTTTAGAATGTCATAAAAATTCTCGAACTTTCTATCCTCCACCCTTCTAACAAGGCTTTGAGGAAATGGAGGAGTAGGTCGAGGAATTGGTGCTAGAGATTTTGGGACCTCTTTCACCTTTTCCTTTACCTCATCATGGCATGATTTTTGGACTTTCACCTCTTGGGGGAGCTTTTCAACTTACACAACAATCGGCACTTCAACTTGTGACTCAACCTCTTGCTCAAGGTCATCAACTTCAATCACTTGTTCATTTTCTCCTTGAAGTACTTTCCCGCTTCGCGTGGTGATAGCCATGCAATGAGAAGTTGGACCACTACCATTACCTTTAGGATTGGCAATTGTGTCATTTGGGAGTGTACCTTTTATCTTTGGATTTTGTTCTCTTGACAAATCTCGCATTTGCATTTCAAGCTTTTGGATAGAAGCAATGTGTGACCCCACAAGTACAGACATGTTTTTCATTGTACTGTCGCCTGTTTCTTGATTTTGCAAGATCTTTTCAAGCATGCCTTCCAACTTAGATTCACTTGAGGAACCCTCCTTATAATGCGAAGGTTTGAACTCCGGTTTGCATAATTGTTGTTGTTGTTGCTCCAAGTGCCTTAACTTGACCCACCTTGATCATTGCGCCAAATTTGATGGCCTTGACCTTGAGGGTTTGGCCTCCATTGATTTTGTTGGCGATAACCAACTTGAGAATTATGGACATAGTTTGCTTCCTCGAACTCTTGATTCACCATGGGTTGCATGTCTTCCACAACATTTACCTTCTTTATCTGACTTTCCGTGAACATCTTGGTTAGCACAGTAATGTTTGTGGCAAGCCCAGCAATCAATTGGTCTCTCTCTTGGTTTTCTTTAATCATGTTGGTTAGAGAGGGAGTACCGTATGCAATTACACCAGTGGTATCTTCAGAACGCTTGGTTGTGCTTGGCCATTTTATCTAGAATCTGTGTAATCCTGGGGAATGTTTTGTCCATGAAAGATCCATCTACTGCATTTTTAGCTATAGACCGGTTCAGTTGATCCAAACCCATGTAAAATTTCTCCAACAAAATTGTATCTGGAAAACCATGGTTCGTTGATCTCACTAAGTATAACTTGAAACGGTCCCATGCCTCATGTAAGTGTTCCCCTGCTAGTTGTTTGAAGAAGAATATTTTATATCTGATCTCGGATTTCTTGCTCTGTGGGAACCATTTGGCTAAGAAAGCACGAACGAGTTCAGGCCAAGAGTGTATAGAATGAGGAGGTAGATTTTGAATCCATTTTCTTGCCTTTCCAGTCAATGAGTACTTGAATACCCGCAGTCGTAGGGCATCATCTGTAAGATTTTCTATTTATGCATTGCACACACACCCAAGAAGTTTCTAAGGTGTTGCATTGGATCATCATCTGTAGAGTTCCTGAATAATCCCTCCGCCTTGAGCATTAGGATTAGCCCATGTTCTACCTTGAATGTAGAAGCGTCAACTCGCGGAGGAACAATGGTGTTGGTGTCATCAATATATTCCTCAATATACGCAAAGGGATTCTCTTCTTCATCATAATCGGCCATGCTTACCTAGCACACCAAGCAAATCAAGCAAAGTGTGATGGAATAGAAAAAGATGTAAAGTAAAGTGCACACTAATTAGTAATTTCAAGACCGTATTCCCCGGCAATGGCGCCAAATTTTGATAAGCTCAAATTACACTTTACTAAATAGTGTAAAGCGGTCGATGTCAAATATAATAACCCAACTAAGTTTGGTCGAATCCCACAGGGAATAGGTGTGAAAAGATTACTTGAATAGTGTGAAACTTAACTTAAATCGTAATTCTATTCCGTTAGCTAAAAAGAGTGTTTTAATTGAGTAAAATAAAAACAAGTATAATTTTGTACGATTGTAATTAATCTGATTAACGAAACCAAGGTTGTGTCCCCTTTATTGAATTGTAATGCTATCGGTGTTAATATGATATATTTCTAATAGAAGGTCCTTTGATATGCAAATGATTTCTAAATGACTACCCAATAATTTTCAATAGTTGGGTAGTATTTCCTCTTTATGATTTTTCCAAATAAAAAAGAGTTGCAATTAAGAACAATTAATTTATGCCAAATAAAACCTACTTATTCCTAAGCGATTCTATTAAAGAAGGTTTAAAACCTTGAGTTTTTGATATTCACTTCTACAAACCCTAACCCACTTTTCCAAGTAAAGAAAGAGTAAAATGGCATTTGTTAATGTTTGCAACCACCAACAATAAATGAAGAATGAGAAATGAATAAATATCAACCAACCATTATATATATATTCAATGGTAAACCACCATTAACATTACACCCATTTAGGGTCCACAACCTTAGTATTTAAAACTAGCCACTCATACTAAAATACAAAAAGATTACAATATTCAAAGTCATAATGCTTACAAAAGTGCAAGAATATTTCTTCTAAAGCTTCCAAAAGAATGAATATTCAATGCCTTGGATTGTAGTCTCTTTTTCAAACAAGATGACCCACAAAACCCCTAATAAATCTATTTATAGTGGGCTAAAATTCGGAGCCAAAATTGGACAAAAATGTCTCTGCTGAGCAATTATGCGACCGCATACTGGTCGCAGATCACATATGTGGTTCGCATATCTTCAAAATCATCGCAGAATCTCAAATCTCTGAACCCAGTTCTTGAACGCATTCCAGTTATGCGGTCCGCATACCCATTATGCGATCGCATATTCCTTCGCAGAATTGTCTCTCAGCTTCCTTGATCTAAGTTATGCGGTCCGCATACCCATTATGCGATCGCATATTCCTTCGCAGAATTGTCTCTCAGCTTCCTTGATCTAAGTTATGCGGTCCGCATATGTATTTTGCGATCGCATATTGGATCGCATTTTCACCTCTTCAGTTTCCAAAACCTCTGCTTCAATCTGCGATGGTTATGCGGTCTGCATATGACTTATGCGACCGCATAATTGCATCCTTTTTGCTCTTTTGTGGTTTTTTGACTTCTTTTCCGTGTTTTTGGGTCCCCAAGCCTCATGCACTACAAAACATCAAAACTTCATAAGAATTAACAAACAAATGCATTAAAAACTAGCTAAAATATAAGTAATTGGTATTAAATGTGCCGAAAATCTATGGCACATCAGTCTCCAGTAGGGCAGTTTGACTGTTACTCAGTACGTGACCTATTTTGTTGATCTAGACCATCATGCCCTTCTTATGCTTCATACATAGAGGGAGAGGTGAGGAAGTTTATTGATGGACTCACCCACCCTATCAGGCTTCAGATGGCCAAGGAGACTAGGGGTGGAATTTCTTTTCAGGCGGTTGCTTATGTCGCTAGGCAGATCGAGGTGGTTCTTACACAAGAGAGATAGTAGAGGTTTGATAAGAGGCCTCGCCATTCCGATGGTTTCAGTGGTTCCTCGTCAAGAGGCAGGGGTACTTTTGGTAGAGGCCACCCTCCCAGGTCATTTCATTCAACGCTCCAGATGATCGCGACCCTCTTATGTGTCATTCCGACGAGCTAGCCTACAGTGCACCACTGACTCCTATTAGTGCACCTCCGCTCCAGATTTTTCAGAGTGGTTACTCAGGTCGACAGGGTTAGTTTCAACGCCAGCAATCATAGTAGCTGAGGTCTTGTTATACTTGTGGTGACCCAGGCACATTACTAGATTTGCCCTCGGGAACCAGGCGGCTCACATTAGCAGGGTTCTCGTGCCATGGTCCTGGCACCGGGTGCTTCACCGCCCGCTCAACCATCCAGAGGTAGGGTTCATACAACTAAAGGTGGAGGTCAGGCCATTAGAGGTGGAGGCCAGGCCGTTAGAGGTGGAGGCTAGCCAGTTAGAGGTCGTCCCAAGGACGAGGTTCATAGTGGTGGGTCCCAACCCCGATGTTATGCTTCCCCATCCAGACTTGAGGCTGAGTCATTCGATGTTGTTATCACAGGTATTGACTCAATTTTTCATACGGATGATTCAGTTGGGCTTTACTTATTTGTACGTGTCATCATACTTTGCTTCTCATATGGTTGTGCCTCGTGATTCTTTGAGTGCTCCTGTGCATGTGTTCACACTTGTGGGAGATTATATTATTGTATATCGTGTTTATCATTCGTGTGCGGTTACCATTGGGAGTCTCGGGACTAGTGTAGATCTCCTGCTTCTCGATATGGTTGATGTTAATGTCATCTTTGGTATGGATTGGCTGTCACCTTATCATGCTAAATTGGATTGTCACGCCAAGAAGGTTACCTTAGCCTTGACAGGGTTGCCTCTATTAGAGTGGAGAGGGACTCCTGGCCACTCTTTCAGTAGGATTATCTCTTGTGTGAAGGCTCGACATATGGTCAAGAAGGGTGTCTAGCTTATTTGGCTTGTGTCTGTGATTCTAGTGCGGAGGTTCCTTCCATGGATTCAGTACTAGTCGTTCGTGAGTTTCTAGAGGTGTTTCCTGCAAATCTGCCGGAGATGCTGCCCGACAGAGATATTGACTTCTGTATTGATTTGGCTTTGGGCACTCATCCCATTTCTATTCCGCCATACGGTATGACCCCGCCAGAGTTGAAAGAATTGAAGGAGCAGTTGCAAGATTTGCTTGATAAGGGCTTCATTAGACCTAATTTCTCGCCCTGGGGTGTGCCTGTGTTGTTTGTGAAGAAGAAGGATGGATCGATGAGGATATGTATAGATTACTGGCAGTTGAACAAATCACCATCAAGATGAAGTATCCATTGCTGAGGATCGATGATTTATTTGATCAGCTTCAGGGTTCCAAGGTGTTTTCGAGCAATCATCAATTGAACATTAGGGTATCTGATGTCCCTAATTTCGAATTCGGTACGGGCATTATGAGTTCCTAGTGATGTCATTTGGGTTGACAAATGCCCCAGCATCATTTATGGATTTGATGAACCGGGTGTTCAAGCCTTATCTGGATTCCTTTGTGAGTGTGTTTATTGACGATATCTTGATGTACTCCCCCAGTCGAGAGTTGCACGAGCAGCATCTTTAGATTGTACTTTAGGTTCTGAGGGATAGCCAGCTATATGCCAAGATTTCAAAGTGCGAGCTTTGGTTAGACTCATTCGCTTTCTTGGTGCATGTCGTATCACCAGAGGGCATTCAGGTGGATCCTAAGAAGATTGAGGCAGTTTAGAACTGGCCTAGACCCAATTCAGCCATGGAGATATGAAGTTTCTTGGGTTTGGCGGGTTATACCGTCGATTTGTGGAGGGTTCGCATCTATAGCAGCTCCATTGACCAGGTTGACCCAGAAGGGTAACCCGTTCAAATGGTCAGATGAGTGCGAGGCGAGCTTTTAGAAGCTCAAGACTGCTTTGACTACATCACCGGTGTTGGTGTTGCCCACAAGTTCAGGATCTTATCGGCATATTGGGATGCATCTCGTGTTGGGCTTAGAGAAGTACTGATGCAGGATGGAAGCCATTGTTCATGCACTGAAGATTTGGAGGCATTATCTTTACAACGTGTCTTGCGAGGTTTTCACGAATCATCGGAGTCTACAGTATTTGTTCCTCAGTACTATATATGGCTCTCAAGCCTAGGGAAGATCCATCCCGGAATATGCATAAACATCAGTGACCGTAGTCACTCAGTACTGAAGAAAAGGGCCAATCCAGCCCCCCGGAGAAGATCCATCTCCGGAATGCAACATTCGGACAAGATCCATGTCCAGGGACGATCCATCCCTCAGATATCATCAATTTTGGACAAGATCCATGACTAGGGAAGATCCATCCCTCAATATCAATGTGCTCACTGGGGGTGTAAAGACTCTGGAGGGGCTTCATTAAGCCTAAGCGTTGTATCAAGCCAACAAAGGCATGATCAGAGTATTGTTGCGCTGTGCAGTCCGATCTCAGAACTGTCTCAATAACAGGCTCTCGGCCTCACTCAGTCATTACTTTCCATTCTCGCTCACATGGCTCACATATGCATAAATCAGCCGAAACAATGATAAGTATGTATAAATTAACAATAACTGAGACTGAGGCGTGAAATGATATTTTATGACAGCACTGAGTATATGAAATCAAATAAACACATAAGGAGACAACAATATACGACCACTTGGGTCTCAGCATTTTCGGCGTGAAGCCTTAGCGTTTAACTTAGCATGATTTCTAGCATGTTTACTTATAAACGACCGCTCGGGTCTCAACAGTATCGGCGTGGAGCCTTAATATACAAAATATATCATGATTCCTAACATGTTCGCATTATTCACATTGATACAAGTACATATATCATCAGGGAATAATCACTAAACGGTGCCATGGGATGAACCAAGGCACAAGTCTCACGGTGCACGCCCGCACGCCCGTCACTTGGCATGTGCGTCACCAATTATATTCACATAACAAGTAGTTCGGGGTTTGAACCCTCAGAACCAAGTTTGGAAACGTTACTTACCTCAAAACCGGCTAAAATCTTAGCCCACAATGCCTTTGCCTCTAGATTCGGCCTCCGATTACTCCAATCTACCAAAAATAAGATTTATATCATTAATATATGCTAAGGGACGAAGCCCACACGAAAATTATCAAAATCAACCAAAAATCCCGAAATTCGCCAAACCCGACCCCCAGGCCCACGTCTCGGAATCCGATAAATTTACATCACAAGAGTCCTCATCCTCCCTCGAGTATATACATACCAAGAACATCAAAATCGGACTTCAATTGCCCATTCAAATCACCAAAAGAAATTCTCAAACTTTCCTCCCATTTCCCCCAATTTCCACTCTAATTTCTCAAATTAATGATGAAAATCAATACTAAATCATGGAATTAATCTAAATGCGAGTGAAGAACACTTACCCCAATTACTCAACTAAAAATCACCTCAAATTCCACCTTCTCCCGAGATCTCTAATGGGTTTTTGAAAATATGGACTAAACCCTCGTTTTTTAACTTAAAAGATTTTGCCCAGATATTCCTTCTACACGAACCCGGCCAACCTTTCGCGTTCGCGTAGGCTAATCAAGCCTGCGCGAATGCGTCCATAGCTTCGCGAACGCGAAGCTTTGCCAACAGACCCCTCGCGAACGCGTTCCACTAAGCGCGAACGCATAGACCAATAGGGACTTGGGGGTCCCCAGCAGCTGCAACTCATCGCGAACACGAGACCTTGGGTGCGAACGCGTAGAGCAACTCCCCAAACCCTCCGCGTTCACGTATTCCTCCTTGCGAACACATAGAACAAAATCCCTCAGGACCTATTAACCCTTTGCGAACGCGGCATCATCCACGCGAATGCGAAGAAGAAATCTCTGCAACCCAAAACCTAGAAATATCTGCTATCTTTTCCAAGTCCGAAATGATCCGTTAACCTCCCGAATCTTACCCGAGGCCCTCGGGGCCTCAACCAATTATGCTAATCCATCCCATAACCTTATTCAAACTTAGTCAAGCCTTCAAAATACTGAAAACAACGCCAAAACACAAAATTCACCTCGGATTCAAGCCTAAGAACTTAGAAACTTCTAAATTTCGCCAAAGATGCCGAAACCATCCAAAACACGTCCGATTGACCTAAAAATTTGCACACACACCTGAAATGACCCTTCAAACCTGCTCCAACTTCCAGAATTCCATTCCGACCCCGATAGCCTATTTTCCACTGCCGACCGGAAATCGCCAAAAACTCAATTTCGCCATTTCAAGCCTAATTCTACTATGGACATCAAAACCATATTCCGAACACACTCCTAAGTTCTAAATCAACTAACGAAACTATCCAGGCCATAAAATCTACATTCCGAGGTCGTTTACCTATAAGTCAACTCCTGGTTGTATTTTCCAACTATTAAGCCAATTTAAGAGACTAAGTGTCTCAATTCTCACCACGACCACTTCTGACCCGAACCAACCGACCCAACAAAACATAATTAGGTTAAATAATATATGATAAAATTGAAGTAGAAAAAATTGAGCTAAACTCATGAAACGACCGATCGGGTCGTTACAACAGTTATCCACCTGACAAGTTATGAGGACATGTCCCTATTTGACGGATTGATGTCCGCAACGACAGATTCGTCAACATAAGGGGTTACTATTGAACCATATCCAATATTCACCAGCACTTTTTATCCAGATTGGAAGTTAGAGATTTCAAAATCCGTAATATGCATATGCAAAAAGGAAACATATAAAGTTTTTAGTTTTACTGTAACCATATGTTTTGCTTCATCCTCAATTTATAAGGTTTATTTCAAAAGATTAAATGATGTGCGTTCATCACATGATCAACAATTTAATTTCACAGGAGATAAAATGTTAATAGTCAATTTCCCTAAAAAATTCAACAGTATTCTATCACACTTATTCTATCTTTCCAAATAGAGGAAGCGCCCCTGTCTAAGAATATAAAGTAATATTTTGGTGTTTTGCATATTGTGGTTAGTGCAAAAAAAGTTGTGTTGATCTTGACATAAATTTTGTAAGAAAATGTGGGAATTAATTATATCATTTCCCAGCAACTATATATGGATGTTTGTTCCTGATTTGTGATGTCAAATTTTATAATTTGTAACCCTTTTGTTTCTTTAGTTGGTTAGGGTAATATAAGTCAAGGGAATTATGGAACTATTTTTATCTTTAAGGATACCATATCTTAATGCATGCTTTATACATTGCCTAAGAGTAGTTTGATTTTTCAAATCAAACACGTTATAGGAACAAGTTATATGAGTTTCAGGTCCTACGTTTCATTTTGATCATATTTATTAATGACATATATCTAGTTATTGAATTTTCCATATTTTTTTAATGAAAATTATGTGCTTTCCCATATAATTTGCTTTTTCATTGATTTTGTGTTGGAATCCATGTAGTATTTATATGGTTTCAGTTCTCATTGTGATTTACATTGGCAGATGCAAATCGGCTTATTGGTAAGAGGTTTAGTGATGCATATGTATTGGGTGACATGAAATTGTGGCTATTAAGGTTTTTCCTGAACCTGGTGATAAGCTAATGATTGTTATAAAATAACAAGAGTGAAGAAATGTAGTTTATTGCTGTACAAATCTCTTTTGTGGTGCTGACAAAGATGGAGGAAATTATTGAGGCCTACCTTAGCTCATCTGTCAAGAATCCCATGGTGAATGTGACTGCATACTTCACATATCCATACATTATGATTTGGAGATGATATACATCTGATTATTGAGTAGCAATATAAGTATTTGTCGAGGTAGAAGTTAGCCTTTGGAGTTGTTGATGAATCTATATTACTATTTATAATGATGGCATCATGATACCGAGAATAGAAATTATAAATTGAAAGCTCTACTTTTGTTCTTGTTGATCTCATAGTTCCTTCCAATTGTAAATGTATAGGCTCAATACTAAAAATTTTAAATAATTATTTTTCAAATGTTATATTTTACGTTTTTCGCGTAACATACAAGTACGAATAATACTAGTACAGTCTAATACAACAGTTCCTTTTTAAAAAAATTTAAATTATATGAGAACGAAGGAATGATATTATCGGATAAAGAAGTAGAAGAAAGCGAAGGAAGCTCATTTCTTTTTCTTTATTTATGTTTAGTAACTAGTGTATTTGGCAGTGCAATATTTCTCATGTGCAAAAGTTTTAATTAGAATTTACTAATATCCATCTGAAATTATTGTCGTTATATTATAGAAGAGATATTTGCCATACTCCTACAAATAAAAAGCACTTTCACTTTTTATAAATGTGTTTGCATATATAGATACATCTTTATGTATTTTAAATATTACTAATTGAAAATTTCAACAAAGTTAACTTTGAAGATATATTTTGAAAATACTCTTCAAAATTTTGAATTATTAATTGTTGTGACTTATAGTATTCTATCATGGCCCCGAATTTTCACCTTCAGGACCGTAATGACGCCTAACATTTCACTTGCTAGGCAAGCCAACGTAAGAGGAACTTTAAGCCAATCTTAATCAATTTCAATAAGTAAAATCAATTAAGCTAAAATGATGCTAAAATTGGTGCGGAATAACATAAGAAACCAATAATATCTAAGTACAACCAGGATTTGGAGTCACAATTCACGAGCTTCTAGAATCTCTACAAACAGGGTTTTAAATAAATAAAATTATTTTGAACTAAAAAAATAGTAAATAGGGGAAGCGGGAGGGGTCTTCAAGGTCTACGGACACAAGCAGATCTACCTCGAGTCTCCAAAAGCAAATCCGAGCTGAAATGCCTCACGGTTAGCTAGGACCAATACCAAAATCTGCCTAAGAAGTGCAGAGTGTAGTATGAGTACAACCGACCCAAGGTACACCGTAACTGTCAAGCCTAACCTCGATGAGGCAGTGGCGAAGCTATGACATGACATCCACGTGAGATAAACCTGTGCAGATAACAATATATGTACAACATAACAACAAATAAAAGCTAAACATGTGATTTTGGGAGAGGACAAGCGAAAGGGGTAGAAGGTACCATAAATACCACAAGGAATGATAACAAGAAACAACCAATAAGCCTTTAACCAACAAAACGAATAAACGTAATGAAAAAAACTACACGGCATCACCATTTGTGCTTTTACTCTCAACCTCACTATGAAACAATAATAACAACACGACGTCATCCTTTGTGCTTTTACTCTGTGATTTTACTCTCACTTTCATCATAAATTAATAGATACGGCACGACATCACCCTTCGTGCTTTTACTCTCACTTTCATCATAAATTAATAGATACGACACGACATCACCCTTCGTGCATTAGCACTCTCATATGGCACGGCACCACCTTTCGTGCATTAACACTCTCCCTTACCATATAACAGTGGACATTTAATAAAAGGGAGATAGAATAAGCAAGAACATATCTCATATCAACAATGTTTCCACAACACCAACCTCAACTTCGGAAAACAATACTCGATTATCTCAAATAGCTCATAAGTGCGAAAAGAACGATCAATTTAGTAATTAACTAGTCTAAGCATGGATATCGTGATCATAGAAAGAAATAAATTACAAAAAAACAGTCCCACCCGCATGCTTTGACCCAACAATGCAGCATAAGTACTCGTCACCTCACATATACGTTATAACCAACATCTAAACATGTAGCAAATAGACAAACATGTCCCAATCCCTCAAGTCAAGGTTAACCATGACATTTACCTCGCTCCAAAGACCAACTCAAATCTCAACCACAACTTTGCCTTTCGAACAAGCCTCCGAACCAACCAAATCTTGCAAATTATCAACCAAACGATTCGAAATAATCTTTAGGAACTACCCACAAATGAAAAAGGTTCAATTTAGGTCATTATTGAAAAAGTCAACTCTCTGGCCCACTTGGTCCAAACACGAAATTCGGACCAAAACCCGATTACCCATTCACCCCCGAGCCCGGTTATGTAATTTATTTTGAAATTCGACCTCAATTTGAGGTCTAAATTCTAATTTTACAAAAATTCCTAATTCTTCCCAAACCCCCAATTTCCACCATGAAATCCTAGATTTTAGGTTGATATCTTGTGAAATATAATGGAAAATTGAAAGAAAATAGATTAGAATCACTTACCAATGAATTGGGAAAGAAGGGCTCTTGGGAAAATCGCCTCTATGGTTCTCTAGGTTTGAAATTTTGAAAAAAAGAAAGAAATCCTGTCAAACTCAATTTTTACACAGCTGCATCTGTCGCAATTGAGATATCATGTTCGCAATTACAAACATCGCAATTGCGAACTCCTCTCAGATTCACAGTGATCACAATTGCGATAAAATGGTCACAAATGCGAACCCCGATTCCCTCGCAAATGCGGACCACTCTTCGCAAATGCGAAGATCCTCAAAACAGTGTCGAGCCGCAACTGCGACTCTGCCTTCGCAAAAGCGAAGCTATCAAGATCGCAATCGCGAAATTTTCCTCGCAAATGCGAGGACCCCCCC